>CAUYRH010116760.1:0-37049 GCA_963574655.1 Perodicticus potto
GTAATTTCCTTCTTAATCTCATCTATGACCTAGCTATCATTCAGCATAAGATTATTTAGCTTCCATGTTTTGTATGAGTATGCAGATTCCTGTTGTTACTGAGTTCAACTTTTATTCCACAATGGTCTGAGAAGATGCAAGGAATAATTTCTATTCTTTTAAATTTTCTGAGGTTAGACTTGTGACCTAAAATGTGATTAATTTTGGAGTATGTTCCATGGGGTGATGAGAAGAATGTGTATTCAGTTTTGTTAGGATGAAATGTTCTGTAGATGTCTGTAAAATCCAAATGTTGAATGGTTAAGTTTAAATCTAAAATTTCTTTGCTTAGCTTCTTATTGAAGGATCTATCCAACACTGCCAAAGGAGTGTTAAAATCTCCAACTATTATGGTGCTGGAGGAAATCAAGTTGCTCATGTCTGTTAGAGCTCTCTTATAAATTGAGGCACATTCTAGTTGAGTGCATAAATATTAATAATTGAAATCTCATCATATTGAGTATTACCCTTAACAAATATGAAGTGACCATCCTTATCTTTCCTTACTTTTGTTGGTTTAAAGTCTATTGTATCTGTGAATAAAATTGCAACACCTCCTTTTTTTCTGATTTCCATTTGCCTGAAATATAGATGACCATCCCTTCACCCTAAGTCTATATTTATCTTTTAAGGTAAGATGAGATTCTTGTATGCAGCACATATCAGGCCTGAGTTTTTTATCCAGTCAGCCAACCTGGATTTAAGCCATTCACATTAATTGAGAATATTGATAAGCCTGGTAGAATTTTGGGTATCAAGTTTTTTGAAAGTCCAGTGGATATTTTTAATCCTTTCAACACTGTGGAAGTTGGAATTTGATCAAAAGTTTCTGAGTGAGTTTACTTTTGTGGTGGAGGATTACGCTGGTCATTATGGAAGATAAGTCTGGGAATATCCTGGAGAGCTGGTTTAGTTATGGCAAATTTCTTCAACATGTGAATGTCATTAAAATATTTAATTTCTCCATCATAAATGAAACTCAATTTCGCTGGATACAGGATCCTGGGTTGAAAGTTGTTTTGTTTTAGGAGATTAAAAGTCAATGACTACCCTCTTCTAGCTTGAAAGGTTTCAGCAGAGAGATCTGCAGTCATTCTTATATTCTTCCCCTTGTAGGTTATGGTTTTCTTACATCCGGCTGCTTGCAGAATTTTCTCCTTCATATTAACTTTAGTGAAGTTAATTATGATGTGTCTAGGGGTTGTCTTATTCAGGTTGAGTCATGCTGGGGTTCTGAAACTATCTGCTATCTGAATTTCAGAATCTCATGGCATGTCTGGAAAGTTCTCCTTCATAATCTCATGAAAAAGGGCCTCTGCGCTTTGCAAAGCAACTTTGTCACCTTCAGGAATTCCTATAAGGTGAATATTAGTTTTCTTCAAATTATCCCAAAGCTCTCTGAGAGAACGATCTGGCTTTGCTCTCCATTTCTCTTCCTCTTTGAGCACTTGGAAGCATTCAAAAGCTTTGTCTTCGGTGTCAGAAATCCTTTCTTCTGCTTGCTCCAATCTGTTACTGAGGGATTTTACTGTATTTATCAGAGCTTTGAGGGCTGCAATTTCTTGTCTCTGTTTGTCAAAATCTTTGGTGATTTTGTCCTTGAATTCATTGAATTCTTGAGACTTTTGAATTGTTCCTTGAATTTCTAATTCCAACTTTACCTCCATTATATTAATCTTATTTGCAATCCAAACTCTGAATTCAATTTCTGACATGTCAGCCATTTGTCTATAAATGGCATCTTCAGTTGTATCCACCATATCATTCCTTGGGGGAGTTGATCTACTCTGGTTATTCATGTTACCGGAGTTTTTCCGCTGATTCTGCCCTATGATTATTTTATACCATTTGGCTAGATAAGTTGAAGTTGGGTTAGGGGGCTCCTGGAGTAGTGATTAACCAGCCCTTTACCCAAGAGCTGTGACTGGTATCTGCACCTTTTCCCCTAGAGCTTTGCAAAGGACTCGTATAGTGCTACAGCCTGAGACACTAGGGACCTGCTTGGTCTGGTGGTGCTAAGTTGTCCTGTCTTGTTTTCAGTTGGTCTCTGTCCTTCCCTAGTGAATTAGTTACTCTGGGTTGAAGTCTCAGCTGTGGATAAATACCAGCAATTAAGTCACCTCACCCACCATGTGCAACAACTAGAAAAGGAAATCAAATCTTCCCACAACCACACACCCAGGGTACCACTTTGGATTGTCCTTAGGTGATTGGTCCAGTCCAAGAGATCCAAATCAATTGTCCCAGGCAGAACCTGGTCTCAAGTGAGGGAGTTCAAAAGGTCTCTGACAACTAGATAGCAGGAGTCTAATGGCAGCTGGAGTATGACTCGTTCTGGTGCTCCATGGAGTCAGAAGGCCTCCCCCAGCAAATGAATTAATCTGGGAAGGTTGATGCCTCATTCCCTACCTTGCACCTCTGTCACACCCAGTCACTGGTAACCCTGCAGGGCTATGACCCAGTTCCCTTCAATGAACAGATGCTCCAGGGGTTGAGCCTGCCTGAGTCACAGAGAGATCCTATGTCTCCTTGGCCAGGCCTCCACACTCTGCCACCATCCAGCAGGGAAAGCTGAGGCCTGACAACCTTGGGTGGTTAATGGAAGCTGGGGTGGTTCACTCAGTTCCAGCCCTGCTCCTGATTGATACTGCTGACACGTATATTTGCACAGAATTTGTGATTCTGTCCTAGCTATATTCCCCTGCAGACCATGTGCTGTTTGAGTTCACAGAAACTGGGACTCAGCCCCAGTCTGTGCCCCTTCCCAGAGCTGGTGTTTCTGTTTCCCCTGCAGTCTGTGTTGGGGTGGATGTGGTTAGAGCTTACACTCAGCTTTCCGTTTCCCACCTGCCTTTGTCTCAGCTATGATCCCCTGAGGGAAGGGTGTTTCTTAGGTTCACTAAGCAGTCCTGGCACAGCCCTGCCCTGGGAGTATGCCATCTCTGCACACGTGGCTTCAATTGTCCATTCCACCGTGCTCCACCCAGGCCGGTATGGCCTCAGGCATACTCTTTGCTCATGGGGTCTTCGTTACCATCCCAGATCTATTCTGCCAGTGTCTGCCACTGGAGAAGATGCCTGGCTTTCTCTGGCTGCCCAGAGAGATAGGGAGTCTCCTTCCAAAATATCCCTAGGGGTGTGAGCCCTATTGTTCCCGCTGCTGCCACTGCTGCTGTGTGCCAGGGGGCACCACCTTTCCCTTTACCATATGGTTCCTTCAGTCCATCATTTTCTCCTTACCCCTGTGCCACAGAATCAGCACAGACCTACAACAGCCCACGCCCTGTTCACACCTCTCACTAAAATGCCCAAGAATCTGGACTCTATGGGGGACAGGCTTCCAGACCTCGGGGTGAGAGTGGAAAGGAGTGCTGGGAGTTCACAATTGCAGGTAGAAAATATATACAGTTTTATGCCTGGCAGGAGAGTGCCATGGCACCCTAGTAGGGGAAGGAGGTCTGGTTTTTAGAGGGTCTCTCCCATGGGATGAAATGGGAGGACGTTTGAACACTGCTCGAATGTCGTAGAAAGTATACTGTGAGCCATTCTCATGGGGGAGGGGACTCTCATCTGCTTGGAAATGGATTTTGTACCTTTTGTTTGTATCCCTGGGGTCACAGCTCACCTCAGCAGGGTTGATGTGTGTTCTTCAACCTTCTCTCTTTGCTTAGCTTCAAGCCATCAGCTTGGTAAACTTCTGTCCTTTAACTCTCCTTCTGGACAGGAGCATCTGTGGAAAGCTGGCTCCAGTTGGCCATCTTGCCCCACCCCCTCACCATCACCCCATTTTCAACAGTACCTGATGTCTCTTGCTCCAGAAACCTCCATTGTTTCCTGTTTTTACCTCAGTTTTTGTTATTTGCTTTCCAGAGAATCAGCCACTAGCTTTCTTCTACAGTGGAGAAAGGACATTTGTCTAGTTATGCAGTAGAGAAGGAGATTGAAAAGTCTGTTTTTAGATTTCCACAAATGCTCCTGATTTTTCACTCACCCTCACCCCTCACTTCCAGCAGTCCACAGTGCCTGTGAGGTGAATCAGGCTACTTCTCAGCTTTCTCCTATTGGCATGGGCTTCATCTTTCTCAAGTCTGTTAAATCCATCTGTCCATCTGCTTTCCAGCTACCAAAATGTACTTGTTTTTATCTCCTTTCCCATTCTTTTGTCTTTACAGATTCATGTTATTTCCTTTTTTTTTTTTTTTTCTTAATCTCTACTCTGTTTTTAGTGAGGTTTTGAGAAAGGGTGGTATATGTAATGAGCATGTTCGCTGCGCAGTATTTAACCAGAAGTCCCAGCAGCTTCACTTTCAAGCATCCAAACTCCTGTTCAAGTCAGGGGTGAAATGCTTTTGGCTTTTTTTTTCTGCCAGGAATAACTATTACTGGCATAACCTTGAAACTGACTGTCAGTCAGCTGTTACTATATAACCATAGGCAGAGCCACACTGGGCCTCTGTCCTGAGCCACCTTCCCAGGTCTTTATGCAGCTTCACCTCCAGCTGCAGTGAGAACATGGTCTATCTCATTGCCTTGCATGTAAAAGTGTCCCAATAAATATTTATTCAGTGAATAAATGTCTCAGGTTCCCTAGGTACTGGTTTTTCAAGCTGGGGCAATTCATTTCATTTCTCAGTCTATTTCTTCTCCTGAATAATGAGGATGATTATCATACCTGTTCCTACAACTATTTTTATAAGCCAACATACATAGTGAATAAAGTGCCCCAGAATATTAGCAGTGGTTATATGAAAGATGATATGGATGGGGTTTTTTTCTTTTTTCTTTTTTTCTATTTTTGACTTTCTATAACATGCTTCCTGTAATTTTATAAAGAAAAAAAAATCAATGAAGTATGTAGACTAACAAGGACAGCTTGTTAAGAAGTAGTATATGAACACAAAAAGGTAACAGGGGGAAGGAAGAGGAGAGCAAAGAATTTGATTCCATTTCTTTTTATTCTACCTTTAATACATCACTCACTAACCATATACCTAATTGGCTTCCCTTGTGGCTATAAATATTATTCATCCCAAACATTTTTGAGGAGTTCGTTATTTGAGTTAACTGTTGGCATCTTAAGGTATAACAGCTTCTTATAGGAATAAATGAACTGAATTCCTACATAAAACTGAGGATAAATGGCACTGAGGGGACAGGGGAAGAGATGAGAGGAAGAAGGAATCGATGGTGTTACTCTGCCAAATGGGTTACACTATTTTTTTCTATGTTCCAGAAAGTTCAAAATTACAAACCACAGGTCGAAAGCAGTCAGTCTCAAGGAGCCTGAAACACCTATTCCATTCCTCCAACAAGTTTGTGAAGACCTTAAAACGGTGGGTCCAGTGTATTTTTTCCAGGAAGTCTTAACTTCTCAAGAGTGAGCTGGTTGGGGTTCTGAATGGAAACTGGGTAGAAATTTCTTGTCTATTATTAAAAGAAAGAAGTTTATTTTTCTCCTGAGAATTTGGGCAAGATAGTAATTTCTCTGCATTCTAGCCAGTAAATTTATGATTACTTAGCAGGAATATGTTCCTAGGTATATTTTAAGCTCATCTTTTATCAGGTCCAAAAAAAAAAACTTTTTCCAAGTCTGGTAGAGAAGATGGTTGAGGACAATTTTTATTTTCTTTTTTCTTTTTAGGGGACTCTACATAGCCGTTATATTTTATTACAAAGACAGTATCTTAGTCACCAATGAAGATCAAATACCAATTGTTGAAATAGATGATTCTCATACCAGTTCCATTACACAAGATTTTCTGTGGTTCACAAAGGTATTCTGAGTTCTGATTTCCTTTTTCCCCATTTTGTACCAATGTTTCTGCAATGAAGCTCAGAAACCTTAGTTGAGGGGGGGTCTCTAGAGATCAAAGTTTGGAGGTAAAAGTAAATTATTGTAGAAGTCCCTTTCAGCCCTACTATACCCTGTCTTAGAAAAATATAAACACCAAAACAACAGGGGGCTAGGACAATGAACAAGTGGGAAGAGGGGAGGCAGAAGGGGATGGGGGAGTCATGGTGTTTGGCACACCTTTTGGGGATAGGACACAATTATAAGAGGGACTTTATTTAACAAATGCAATCAGTGTAACCTAATTCTTTGTACCCTCAATGAATCCCAAACAATAAAAAATAATAATTAAAAATAATTTAAAAAATAAATACCAAAGTTGTCTACACTACAGTTTCAAAGCAAAAAAGGCTTACACCCTGTCAGATTGTGTCTCCACTATTCTGAGTTATGGGATCATTTGGCAAAGACTAAAATGTAGATCTGACTGTTTCATTAGCATTCAGATCTTTTTCCAGTTGGACAGAGATCAAAAAGTTGTTTCGAGTGTATCTGAAAATGGACTGGAGAATAAACATCAGAGGTCAGGTTTCCTTCTCCCTGCTTTGCTTTGATGCCACAACCTAAATCATAGACTGGCTTGGATGATGATATGACCTCGTGACTTTTTTTGCAGCTGTCTTGTATGTGGGAAGATATAAGATGGTTGAGACAAAGTGTACCTACCTCCATGTCCTCGTCCACAGTGCTGCAAACTCGACAGAAGATGCTTGCAGCAGCAGCCCAGCTACAGGTGAGGGCCCGGGTTTCGATCCATGCTCCCAGGGAAACTTCTTACAAAGTGGACAGTGCAGTTACCAATCCCACCTGGAACAAAAGGAAGATGGGTAGGCTCCTTCCACTTTACATCCCTAGGCATGTGACTGCTTCTAGGACCCTTTGAGCTGCATACCTGCCCATGCGGGGAAGCTGTGCATTTGACAATCTCCTATAAGGAGGTCTCTCTGGAAAGGCTGTGAATAACCCTCCAAAGAAGGACTAAAAAGACGTGGATTCTAGATTTGCTATTAGTTAGTGAACTCATTTCTCCTTTCATCACTTGCAAAATAAAGAGATGTGTATCATTGGAAGAAGGCCTGTTATTCTCCATCCCTGCCACATCTCTGCACATGTGGAAATGGAGAAAGAGACCAGCAGAAGTTCCGAGTTTCTTAATGTGGTGCTCTTGGTAAAGCATAAGGACTTGCATGAATTTTAATTTAGTTTTTAAAAACAAACAGAAAACAATTCTTAAAAGATTATCTTTAGTCCTGAATTTATTCATCCTTCCATAGTATCAATCAAATCATATCAAACCCCCCATCTCTGTAGGTTACCGAACCCTTCCTAGAAAAGGCACTGAATTCCAACCAAGCTCTCTGGGTTTTCCTATCACTGTTTTCTAGTATTAACAGAATTAGTGGTTCTTAGTACAGAAGAACATCTGCTACATGGAGTTGGGTGCTTAGAATATTGCTGAGCCTTTATCAGTGATGGGTATCACCAACAAATCTGCCAGTGACATCACCCCCAGAAACATGCATAACAGGAATCTATTTATGCTGTGTTTGGCCATCCCATCCCACCCATGGTATAAAAATAGGGTTCCATTAACAAAACAAAAATGTATATGGCTCCACTCTCACCTGTAATTACAGGAATTTCATCGCTTGAACCCCTGCCACCATAACAATTCAGCCCTCTTCAATGAGAGGAATTATTGTGTTGCTATTACAATTAATTCTGAAATACAAATTTACCCCTCTGTGTGATACTCTATTACATAGGTGGTTTATTGCCCTGTGTCTTTCATGACATTCCAGAAAACAGTGTTCTTCATTTCAACTCTTGATTGCAGAATCTTCTCCTCCAAACCGAGGAGAAGTTCTTAGAACTGGGCCCTGGTAACTATGCTGAACTCAAAGTGCCGCTTCCTTTCATGACTGACCAGTTGAGTTGGTCCATGCCACTGTACCTCAAACTACTCTTTCTTTAGGATAAAGTACATCACCAGGAGACTCAGACTCCTCAGTGGACCCTCCCATTAGCCCACTACACAACCCAGACATGCCTGGATTTCGACTGAACAACTTTAGAATTTTAAGTGGGGTTCTTAATTATGTGTTTATTGGAGGCTTCCTAGAGCACTTTCACCTGATACCAGTAACATGAGAAGGATCAGGCTGTTATAAGCCATAGCAGCCAGACCCTGAAGGATAATACCATGGCTAGTGTGACCCTACTCAACTACTCCATTGCATAGATCTTGGATTTCCTCAACCCCCAAATCTACTGACTCTGCCATTTGCCATAGTCCATCAGCCTACTTCTCAAACCATTTCCCTCCTTGTCCAGCTTAGATTCCTTGGCCCATCCTAATCACTTCCTTGAAAATATTCTAAATTTTCTCTCTCCTTGTTATTTATTTGGAAAAATCCCAAGCCTGGATGAATCCAACATGCCTGTACTGAAGTAGTTGCACCTTGTGGTAGAAAAATCACAAAAAAAGGCTGACCGGTTTTATGTTAAATTTATGACTACAGTTCTCACATGTAATGTTCCCTAGTGGTCCCGTTTCATTTCTCTAAATTTACTCTCTCACACTATAAAGCAGCTATCTAAAACCTTCTCCATTCTCTTATATCCTTTCCCCTTCTCCATGCTCTCCATCCTTATCTCAGGTGATGACTTCACCATATAATTCATTAAGACAAAAGGTGAATTAATGATTTTTCCATTGCCAAGTTTACAAACTCCTTGTGCTTTCTCCCGCTTCTCTTTCTTCCCTCCTCTTCCAACAGATACAAGTCTCACTCCTTCTACCACAAGTTTACTCCTCCATGTGTGCTCTGCATTCCATCTCTTTCTTCCTATCTTCATTTAAAAATATTTAAGTCTCTCCAATTTCATCTGCCCCCAAATTTCACCCTTACCCCCCATGTCTCTTCAGCTACTACTAAATTATCTCTTTTCTCCTCCTTCCACCCAAACTTCTTTAAAGGATTGCCTACATCCTCATTGTCCACTGGACTGCGCTTCCCACCAGTTCTCAGCCCTCGCTGATTTGTGCTACCATCATGTCTACAAAACCACTCTCTAAAGACACCTGTAATCAGAGGCAGATAATTCTTATGAAGCTGGACTTTCAGAACTCCTCACTTGTATGAGTCCCCATGAGTGTAGGATTCACAGTGTTTTATGTGGAGAGGGGAAGTTGGGTTGCCATTCGAAAGCATTTCTGGTAAACTGCCTAAAGAAATTTCAGGGAGAAAAGGAGACCCAGAATTCCGAATATTCTAGTATCTACTGGATTGGGGGTAAAGGGATGAAGATTTATTTTATCATTCTAAACAAGTATTTATTTTTACACTGAATTTTCCATTTGTAATTAATTATCTATTCTTCGTGTTAAAGATGGCTCCAAAATCGCATGGTTCAGGACTCCACAAAACCTAGATCCATCCCTGCCAGTGACTTTGGTTTTCATTAAATCCAATAAACACTTGTAGGTCCTTTTCACAACTGGCATCTCAGCAGCCTTTGATATACTTAGTCCTGCTCTCCTTTGTAAGCTGCCACATCCCTTGGCTTCCACTCTCCTAATTTTCTTCCAACTTCATGGCCTTTCTTTCTTAGTCTCCTTTGCTAGCACACACGCTGTTTCCTCTGCTTAAAATCCTCTTCTTCCATCTCTTTGCCTTGCTAATTCTTACTTATCTTTCAAGTGTCAGCTTATTTTTTTTATACATCATTAAGAGCCTTTCTCTGGTCTCCTGATTAAGTAGATCCCTCTCATAAGTGGCTTGTATTCTTCCTGCAGAACAATGGTCATAATCCCATCAGTTAATTATTTGTCTTAGTGTCTGCTAAGTGACCCACTTGGACTATGAGTTCTTGAGTTAAGAGTTATAGTTAACGCTATATCCCCTTTGCCTGCCATGTGGTGGGCTCTCAGTAAGTACAGGATGCATAAATAAATGTATTTTTCAGTCTAACTCCATGAACCCCAAATATGAGACTTGGGGGAATCCCTATCTAACAAAAGGGAAAAGGGATCACAGAAATGTGTCTTGCACCGTGGTTAGCACCTGGATAGTTCCCTGGTCTGGTCCTGCACAGTGACCAGAGCCTCACAGTCCTCAATAAACTGTCATGCCTCATAGTACCTCTGTCAAGGCCTGAGCACTGTTAGACATTCTCTTCTATGTTCCTAGATAAATAACAGGAGTTGCGTTCATCATTATTTTATTTATTTATTTATTTATTTGCAGGACCTATTGCCCAAACTCTTTACTGGTCTATAGAGTGAAAATGTCTAGAAATATTGAAAACATCTTTTTTTTGGAGGGGGGAGGAAGGGAGCACAAGGGTAAGGTTCAGAAAAACTTTTCAAAATGGGAAGAAAAAACTGTATATTTACAAATACTTAATTTTTTATGTCACTTTACTAAATTGTTTACAGTATTCTAAGGCAAATAAAAATGCATCATATGTAACTTGATTGGCATCATTCATACATAAAGCCTGTTGACTTACCTCTAGGCTATCTCATTTTATTCTCTTCTCCTTTTCTGATTTTACCTCTACTACCTGATTACTAGTTAGGTCTAAAGCCTCCCTCTGCTTCCGGCCTTAACACCCTCTGATCCATTCTCCACATTTCTGCTAGAGTAACCAATTTAAAAGATTCTGAAGGCATTCTCTGACTTAGGCTCCTTCAGTAATGGCTCAGACATTTTATCATGACCCATGGAGGCCTTAATAGTGATCTTTCTCTCCCTTCTGTGTCCATAGCAGCCTGACTTACCTTTATTACCAAGTGCATCAGCCACTGTGCAATTGCTATCTTGTTTTCCAAGTTTCTGTTCTACCATGAGGTCTTTTAATAAATAATAATAGTGAAATGACTATTTATATTTAACAGAGGAGGTGCCAGGCACTGTGCCAAGTGCTTTACAAACTTTATCTCCTTTAATTTTCACCACAACCTAATAAGAACATACTATTACTGGTATTCCTTTAACAGATGATAAAGCTGAGGCCTAAAAGGTTCCTTTGTGCCCAAGTTTGCACACATAGGAAGTAGCAGAGTTTGGATTCAAATCCAGATTTATATGACTCCAAAGCCCACATTTCTTTCTAGTACTTCATCATCTTATTGTGTGTGAATTTACAAAAAGCAGACAAACTTTTAAATAGAAGAAACTACTCACATTATAGTAACAAAGAAAAAGTACAAGTCTATCATGCATCATTAGAAGTGCCCTTAAATTTTATTTCAGATAAGATGAATTGTGCATTAGTTAATTAGTTAGTTAATTAATTAAAATTGTCTAGGCTAGAGGAGAGACAGGTATCTGTCAGCATTTGGCAAAAAAAAAAAAATCCGATGAGAAAACCTGTAGGTGACCAAGAGCTCACATTACTTTTCTCTCTCTAAGGAAAACGGCAGAGGCCTCAAGAGGGAGAAGTGTACATTTTCTCCCATCCATTGGGAAGCATCTAAACTACTTACCCCCAAAAGACAGTAATAACTGACATGATAGCTCATATTACATTAAACATTCCTCCTCCATAGCTTTTAGAAATGAGTATTAGTAAGTAAGAGCTAGGTAACAACTTATGAACACCTGTATGTCTTTTTCATTTGTCTATGGAAAAAATAGATTTTCACCAAATGTTACTCTTTTATTCGGGCCTTCTTATCCTGACTCTGGACTTCCTTCAACTTTCCATGTCACTCCAAGCTTAATATCACACCTCTATCTAGGGTTTATTGATAGTCCTGTGATTTTTTCTGGTTATAACCTAGATGCATTCCTATTAGTCACTGGGTGGCCCTTGTTTCTCTTCATTTTTTGTAGATCACCAGGGGCCAGGTCATTTAACTTCTATTATATAGCATGACAGGTATTAACATAGTCTAAGGTCTATTTTTCAGGTCCTAAAGAACCCTGAATTTGCCCCCTTGGACCATGGCTGCAGTTTATTTTCACAATAATATCCTACTTTTATATTGGGCTCTCCCCAAAGCTGCTCTCCAATGAAATTTGATGTCAATGAAAATTTCACAAAAATTCATTGTTCTTTCTTAATTCATCCTGTTTGAAAACCTATCCAAAGTTGATAATGAACAACTGACAATAACTTTTAGTGAAATGACCACTCAATCTATGTCTACCCATAAGCTTCATTTGAAAGTGAACCAACTTTCCAATGTCTTAATATAGTATGTTAACAGAGTCGACAAAAGTTCCTGATCTCTAACTATGTGATAGGCACTATACAAGTAAGGAACCCAGAGACAGAGATATGAAACAACCATGATCTCATGACACACACACAGATATAAGCAATAAAGCCAGAGATGTGCTAAGATTGAAGTTTGTACAGGAAGCAGTAGGGGACAAAAGAGGGGATGTAAATTCTACCTCACAGAATTAAGAAAGTCTGCCCGGAAAAGGTGAAATCTGGGCTGGGTCTTAAAAGTGAGTATAAGCCAGGATGGGATTCTGATTAAAGCATTAAAGAAAGCACATACCCTACATTATATCAAGCTTGAGAGTTTACAAAGCACTTTTCATGCATTGTTACATTTAATCCCTCAAATAGTCAATGAGGTAAATATTAGCATAATGAATGTCTGAGTTGTAATGACTTTTAATTTTAGAAGATGAAACTTAAGACTAGAGAGGATAAATAATTTTTCAGAAGTCCAACAGTTAATGAATGGCAGCCAGCCCTAAAACTCAACACAAAGTAAAAGTTTAATAGCAATGGCAAGCTGGAGCTGACTTGTACTGACCTAGGAGGGCCAATTGTTAAATATGCAGGATTTTGAAAGCCTGTGTCAAAGTCTTGGTAGTTTGAAATCCACTCTAGCAGGAGTACTTACACCACAGAAATTGGCATGTACAACAAATCAGTCCCTTTTTATTCTAGTCAGTTTATCAGTGTCATACAGCTTCCTAGCAGCAAACTTCTCTATATAAAACTGTAATACTGGGCTTGGTGCCTGTAGCTCAGGGGCTAGGGCGCCAGCCACATACACCAGAGCTAGCAGGTTCAAATCCAGCCTGGGCCTGCCAAACAACGACAACTACAACCAAAAAATAGCCGGGCATTATAGTGGGCACTTGTAGTCCCAGCTACTTGGAAGGCTGAGGTAAGAGAATCACTTAAGCCCAAGAGTTTGAGGTTGCTGTGAGCTGTGACACCATAGCACTCTACCCGGAGCAACATAGTGAGACTTTGTCTCAAAAAAAAAAAAAAAAAAAACTATAGTACTGCATAGGGCTTGACTAAAAGCCATACCTAGCCCAGATTTCACCTTTGCTGGGAAGACTTTCTCAACTCTATGAGGTAGAATTTACCACCCCCTCTTTTGTCCCTTACTGCTTCCTGTACAAACTTCCATCTTAGCACATCTCTGGCTTTACTGCCTATGTCTGTGTATGTGTCATGAGATCATGGTTGCTTCACCTCTCTGTCTCTGGGTCCCTTCCTTGCACAGTGCCTGCCATATAGTAAAATTTAGAAGTAAATTATTGGCAAGAAAAAAATCTAATTAGGCCATTAAGAAAATAATAATCTTGCCAAGTTAATATATATACCATGTCAGTAATTACGTATGAAATTCCGAACTTGTTATGTGTGTAGTCTTTGTTAGGAAGAATAAAAGATTTAAGACACAGTCCTATCTACCTGTGAGGGAACATCCCAGCATCTTCATAGATGTAGATATTCACCACCTGGCTCCTTCATGTTTAGATTATCCTTGTCACCTTCACAAATTCCAGTCCTACTTTTCCTCCCATACTAATAGGGCATTTTTACCACCGTTTATGTGAGCTCACAAAAATAATAACTAGGAGCTCTGGTATGATTTATAATTTTTAAAAATCATAGATATTTAAAACAAGAGGAGATGTTTTCCTATTCATTCAGGGCTCTAGATTAGGAATCTTCAAACCCTGCATATTTGCAAAACTCCTGTTTATTTCAGGAACAGCTACCTAGGCCTTTCCACGTTTAAATGTGGCATCCTCCCCTTCCTACCTTTCTAAAAGTATTGTCTGCCTCAGTTGACCCAGCTCATAAGCAAATTTGACAAACTTTTAAATAAACAGAACCCTCTGAAATGCAGATAAGTCAAACCAGGCCAATCTTCCAATTAAAGTATCTTGAAGGGAATGTGTAGTCTTTGGGGACCTGTACAATGTGCTACATTGTCAATTCACTTCTTCATTTTAAACAACCCCACCTCATACCAGCTTACTGTAGATCTCTTGAGAACTCCACAAGTTGCATACTTTAAATATCAGGCATTTTTCTTTAAAACATCTGGGATTCTCTTCAAGTACTGGTAACTGAGGTTTATGTGCTGGTGTGTCTATGTGGGTAAGAGATATTTACAGATATTAAATTTGCTTAAAGAAAACATATTTGTGTGCCTCTTGCTATAATCCTTGCAGACTCATGGCAAAGACATTTTATTTGACCTTCTGTTAAGTATATTTCTATGATTCCACATATTCTAGGTTTAAGTGCAAAAAAAAGCACCCTGCTTCTCAGAAATCATATAATTATTTACAGTGTCTTTTGTTACAGTTGTGTTGCTTTTTTTGCACAATATCTAAGATACCAGTAATCTATTTGTTTCTAGAATTTACTTGGAACACACAACTTGGGAAGAGTTTACTATGAGCCTATTAAAGACCGACATGGAAATATACTCATGGTCACCATCAGGGAAGTGGAGATGCTTTATTCATTTTTTAATGGCAAATGGATGCAGATCTCAAAGCTGCAAAGTCAGAGGAAATCTCTATCAACACCCGAGGAGCCAACAGCCTTAGACATTTTACTGATAACCATCCAGGTATGGAGTTGTTGTTGTTTTAAATTTTATAACATTTTTGAAATTTCAAACACAATTATAGAAGCCCCAGTGAAATATCTCAAAAGCCACTGACATATACAGTGGTGGAGTAGAGAGGATCCAGGGACATGTTGTGTTTGTACCCAGTGAAATATCTCAAGAGCCACTGACATATACAGTGGTGGAGTAGAGAGGATCCAGGGACATGTTGTGTTTGTATTCCACACATAGGAAAGATGCAGGACTTGATTTTTATTCATCACTCTCTAGATCTGAAATTCATCAAGCAATACAAATAGTGGGTAACTTGAAGATGCCCTGACCAGTCAATCAATGAGGAACACTGTGACCCAAAATTAAGTAGGGCATCAATAGGTAGTATAATCAAAATATTAAACTAATGCCTGAATGGATTATAATAACAATACATTTCTAGATCATATACGAATATATGATACTTTGAACAAAATCACTCTTGTATGTATTTATTCTTGCTTCCTCCTTACAATACTCTCTTGAGACAGGTAAGCATAGTTAAATCCATTTTATGAATGAAAGAACTGGGACTCAAGGAAGTTAAGTCATATATGTCTATACAAAGAGACAACGTAATGAATCTAATGAAGTCTCAATGACATTCAACTCTTTCTTTGCACAAGCCCCTTCCAGGCCCTGGCAGAGACTCATCAATTTAGCATTCATGATTTTGTATTCTTTTCCTTTAAAAAAAGGCACCAGTAGCTATATTAGCTTCAGGCTCCTCAAAGCTTGGATTTGCCCTTTGGAAAAGCAGCAAAGCCAGGCTCAACTCAAATCTTCTGATTAGAAGCAGGCTTCTTTCTGCTACATTACATCACACTCGGACGTAGGAGCACAGTTTTAGTGAATGAGGGATGGGAGATTAAACAGAGGATGAAAGACTCCACTGAGGACTGAATAGCCACCGAAATTCAAAATCTAAGCAGCTTCCATTCAGACTTTTAGCCTGGGTATTGGAATCTGGACACCAGGTCTGCTCCTGTACCCAGTGCTCTCTCCCGGCCACCACGCTGCCTCATGTTCTCATGTGAGTATTGGCTTCAAGCTGTTTCTTTTTCTTTTTCTCTTTCTTTCCTTAAACCCAATGAGAGTGATGAATGGCACAGAACTCTCCATTTAGGTGGAAAAGCTGGCAGTAACATCTGCATTGAGCTTCTTAAAGCCTATCGCGTATATCCACAACAGCTAATCTGGAGTGAGAGGGAAAGGAAGGGCCCAGTCACACAGTAACAAGCTAAATCCAAGCCTCAGCTCCAAGAGCCACTCATGATCACCCCAAACAGCTAACTTCATACCTCACTTTCATTACCCACCAACGGGTGGCTAATATTAATGCAATAATCCCACCTTTTCATGACTTGCCCTGGCGCAAACCAGGATCAAGTCCAGTGTAACAAAGGTAAGCTAATTGCTCCAAGCCAATACCGCTGGATTTGATTTTCTGGAATTCGGGTTCTTAGGAAATCGATAGTGCGTTCATGTGGGGGGCTGGGGGCAGGGAACACAGGCACATCCGTGGCTCCCCTCTTCACCTTTTATAAGCAAGTGCTAAAAGAAACATTTAAAAAATCATAATAAATTGAGCTTTTACAGGGTGACTAATACACTAATCCCCTATAGGGATAAACTGGAGTCTGGGCTACTTTTGCTCCTAGAAGCACAGCACAGGCCTCAGCATGATATAATACCTGGTTTCTCCCAGACTTATTACTTAAAAATATGTTACAGGTGCAGAAAAATTCCAATCTGGTGAAAGGTTGTTAGAGAAGGAGACCAAAAATAGAGGCAGGATCAGGTTTCCACACAGATCCAAGTGGAAAATTTACCCCCGCTGACTGGCACATTCCTGCTTGATGTCATTCCCACCCACCCCCTCTCTCCCGACTTCTCCCCCCAGTTTTGCTCTCTCCCCTCCTTCCCATCCAGGTCTTACACTGGAGAGGAAATAGGGGAAAAAACTATGAGGGCTGCTATCTAGTCCCTCCTAGACTTAGAATTTAATTATGTTAGGAGTTGGCGCCACCAATTCAACATGAAGGGAGAGATGGGTCTTGGTGGCACTGAAAGCAGACTGGGCGATTCCCATGGTAACAGGCCACAGACCACTCTCTATTCAGGGGCAATGGAGTGATGACCACCAGGCCTTCTGATTAGAAACCTGGGCTTCCTTCGGCTGCAGTCACATCACACTCTGGGGCACCACTTCGAAATCACGCTGACGGCCGGGCGCGGTGGCTCACGCCTGTAATCCCAGCACTGTGGGAGGCTGAGGAGGGAGAATTGCTTGAGCTCAGGAGTTCAAGACTCGCCTGAGCGAGAGTGAGATCTCGACTCATGAAAAAAATGGAAAAACCCAGCCCTGCGCCGCGGCGAGCGCCTGTAATCCCAGCGGCTTCCGGAGGCTGAGGCAGCGGGATGCCCACAGCCCGAGTCAGAGGTTGCACTGAGTTACCACGCCCTCTGCACTCTGCTCAGGGGCATAGGGTGGCACTGTGTCTCAACAAAAAAAAAAAAAAAAAGAAAGAAATCACGCTGACTAGGTATTACTCCTGGGCCTACCCTTCCTGGTCATGTGACTAGAACATGTTATTTAGATTCTCACCTCTTGTATTTCCAGAAGACCCTACCTACTTCATGGGGTTCCAAAAGTGATTAAGTGAGTTGATACATAAAGCATTAGAAGAACAGCACAAAGTACTCAATAAATGCTAGTGATTTTTGTTGTATCTCTTTTTGGAAAAATTCAAGCAATGCTGGGCTGGTCTTGCACACACTCAGGCCATCAACTTCTCTTCCCTGCTCCCCTAGGAGAGACAGCTCTGGTACTGGCCCAATTATCCTGTGGGACATTTCATCACTCTCTCTACCTTTTCAAATGTAACAGCCAAGGAAAAGCTATATCCAAATGATATAATCCACCATGGAATTTCCAAAACAGGCAAGGGCTTTAACAAAATCTGGACCCACAACGGATCTATCCATCTCTAGGGCTCCAGGGAAACTCCAGGGTCCAACGCCTTCAAATTTCTGACCCTCTCAAACCCCAGACCTTAGAAACAAGGCCTCTCTCATATGTCTGCAAAGACAGAAAAATTCTGCTCACACTTACCTGGGAAGGAAAAGAGAGTTATTACAGCAAGTTAGAGTCCCTCCAAGCAAACTAATTGGCACTGTGAGTATTTCCAATAGGGAGGCCCTTCTCTGGTGCTGACTTACTCTGACCATGCCCTTCAGGGATCACTTCGCTCGCTGGAAGCCTCACCTGTGAAGTTCTCTCTGAAGATAAATCTCTCACATGTGTACTATATGTACGAGTTTGTAACACTTGATCATATTTTTTATATTTAATCCTCATGCAAAGGTAGTGAAGTTGAGAAATTTTGTGTCCAGGCTGCAGATGAAGCCATGGATTTCGAAGAATTAAATTGCCACAGTTGTATCAGCCAAACACCAGCAGACAAGGGACCAGGATGCATGTCTTTGACTCCTGGTGACCCTCCCATTCCACCATGCTGCTTTACATGCCATCGCCCCTCCTTTGCTCTGCATCCTTTTTGTAAAGTGTGATCCTAGGGAAGCTGTGGTGAAGTTCGTCTTCCAGTCCCTCCATCTCTGCTTTTCTTCTTTTCTCCTCTGGTCTTCCTCATCACCTCCAGGCACCCAGTGTTGTCTTCCTGCACGGTAGGTGCCCAATAACTCTCTGCCTTTTTCTGCTTTTTGCCAGCACACTCCTACTCTTTCTACCCTGAAGCAGCTCTAAACATTGGGGATCAAAACCTGCAGGAATCAAAAAGACTGAGGGAAATACGCCAATTAGGCTGGACTTAAGAACCAAATGGGTTTGCTTAAAAACAGGTTCACCAACGTTCATAGAAGCATTATCCATGAGAGCTGAACAGTAGAAACAGCCCAAAGACCCAACAATGATGAATTAATAGGTCAACAAAATGTGGCATATTCAGATCATGGAATATCATTCAGCCACAGGAAAAAGAATAAAGTATGATACTGGCTACAGCATGAATGAACCTTGAAAACATCATGCTAAGTGAAAGAAGCCAAACACTAAAGGCCACATATTGTGATTCCATCTAGAGGATATGTTCAGAATGTGCAAATTCAGACACAGAAAGTAGGTTAGTGATTCCAGGGGTAATCGCTTCTTGGCCTTTTGGCTAAGATCAAGTGTGATTCCAGGGGTAGGGGGAGGAGAGCTCATGACTGTGAGGTTTCTCTCTGGAGTGATGAAAATGGTCTGGAATTAGTGGTGATAGTTGTAAAGCTTGTGAATATATAAAAGTCATTGAAATGCATACTTGAACAGAGTGAATTTTATGGTATATGAGTTGTATCTCAATGGTTTGAAGAATAAAGAAAGAAGTGGAAGTAATGGAGACTATGTTGATCTGGAGAGAGAAGTATCTACAAGATTCAGCCTCAGTCAATTACAGTAGAAGAATATGGCCCTAGTATTGAAGTAGCTCCCAAGTTTTGAAAAGAAGTTAAAAATCTAGGGTGGTGCCTGTGGCTCAAAGGAGTAGGGCACCAGCCCGATATGGGTTTTGAACCCCCAGAGGTGGTGGGTTCAAACCCAGCCCTGGCCAAAAACCACAAAAAAAAAAAAAAAGAAGAAGAAGAAGTTGAAAATCTAGAATTTGGGATGAAATCTTTTTCATTTTATAATTTAGAAAATTATTCAGAATATTTTAATTATTTGTAGTCCATATTATCTTGGGCCCGCAAAGACCATCAGCCACCATTTTGTGACTTCTGCCATCCTGGATAATTCAACTTTCATACTCCATCAGGCAAAGTAAAATCCCTGTAGTTATTGGAAAGGCAATGATCTATTGTTCATCTGACAAGCTCTCAGGATATCTAATCAATGAAGACGGGATGGATGTACTCTTCTAGTTGCTATATCAGCAATTCTCTCTCTTCTGCCTCCTCTGTTCCTCCCTCTTCATATTTAATAAACATTTTTTCCAACATCAACTAGGTGCCAAGAACTCTTCTAGGTGCTATAGGGAAAACAGTCAAGGTCCCTGCTTTCAAGGAGTTCAGTCAGGGGAGGGAGGCAGACTTGTAAACAAATCAAGGTAATATAAGGCAGATTTAAACCAGAGCCTTATAGCAGCACAGTATGCTATGGGAGCACAGACAAAGCAGCCATTAATTCAGGGACTATCCGGAAAGGCATTGCAGAAGAGGTGGCATTTATCTGAGCCATGAGGGTAAGTTAAGTTCACCTAATACAAAGAGGGAGAGAGAAAGAGAGAGAGAAAGAGAGAGAAGGGAGAAAGGGAGGAAGGAATTATATAGATGGAATCAAATTAAATGGAGGGCATGGTAAAGAAACGAGGCTCACCCTCCCTCGGGCCTACAATGCATCTAGCACAGTCTTCTCATGTTCTTTATCAAGCTGGCTTAGAAAAACTTGCTGCCGTATTTCCCTTACACACTGAAACATGAGTTCCATTAAGAGAAAGATCATGTTTTATTCATCTTGGTGTCATTAATATCCAAGTTCATTGCCTGACACACAGTACGGTACTCAATAATAATTGATAGAATGAATGAATTTATGAAACAACAAACAATCAAAAAAGAGACATTAGGACATGCATGGGAAAAGGAAAAAAAAACTCATTTGGTCTGGAGATTAGGGACACAAAAGGGCTATAGTGGAACTGGAGGTTAGAGGTCCAATCGGGTACTATACAGACCCACAGGCATTCAATTTGGTGTTAGAAGGCTCATCTACTATCCTTAGGTTATGTGAATGAGACATGACTCTTCCTAAGTCTTTCTCTCCCCATGCATTTCTCTGGTCCAAAACATTCTCAATACTGAGGGAGAAATGATTATGTAAAGCCAAGTCAACACATAGTAGATTCTCAGTAATCATTTTTTTAAAAATTGAACAAAGGAGTGAATAACTCCATCCAAGAATGGTGTTGGTTTTTATATAACCGCAGTGTTCTTAATTCATATTCTATTTGTGGTCAGTTCTGACCCCCACATGTTTGTCTCTTACACTCTTGCCCATCCTATATTTGTACTTTTGGGTTTAAATCCTCACAGGCACATTTTCTTATTAAGTTTCAACCCTAATTATCATAGACTTATTTTTCCAATGCATAGAGTCATTCAGAGCTTTATTACTATTTCCCAGAAAATCAAAACCACGCGAAATTGGAGACCCACAAACGTGATACACACATTCTTGATTTCTTTGTCTGGAACACCAATAAATAAGCTGACCAGACTGATCCTCAAGACCATTCCCTACTGGGCCATCACTCAATATGTCTATTTCCACATCATCTCCATCATCTAAAGATCTTCCACCCAGATATTCAGATTGGTAAAACAGTATGGTCAAGTTCCTACTTTTCCTGGGTCATCTAGTGAAATGGATAATGCAGAAGACTTCTACTTGATCTGCAGATCCTGTTCTTTTGCTGTTAGAAATTAAAGTTGTCCATACGATTTTCTCTTCACAAAACCATGTTGACTCCTCTTTCACACCTCAGGATTTCCTGGGTGACTGCAAATTGATTGTTTGATGGGTCCTTCTCATTTTTCCCAAAGATCAATAAATTGTCAGTCTTTAATTACTAAGGTCATCCTGTGTTTCTCCTCTTCCTGTTACAAAGGCAGGCATGTTCATGGCATATTTATCCTTTTCTAATCTTATGGGACTTCTTTAGTTCTCCATGACTTTTCAGAAATAATGACCCACGAGTCTGTAGCCACATCTGCTTGCTCAGCAAGTATCCCTAGGGTGTGCATCATCAAATTCTGCTGATTTGAATGCTTCCACTTTGTTCTTCCTTCATTAACCATTTCTGTCCCTTTGATTAGTTGTTCATTTACCAAAATTCGACATTGACTGAATCTCTTCCAGTCATCTACTTACCTGTGATCTGTTCAGAAGAGACAAGATGGAAAACCTTAAAAAGTTCAGCCTTACCCATCCCATGATATAAATGAGAATTCGTTCCTTCTTGCTCATGAAACTGATTTTATTTCTAGTCTACTTTTTGTACCAAAAGGTTTTTAAAAGTTGTTTAGATTTTGCTTTGCTGTACATGTTCCATCTTGCTGCCAATTGTGACCTTTCTTGTGTTGTCCCTCTTTGCTGTTCCCATGTGTCCTTTTCAAGGGATCTGGCCTGATTTCCACATTGAGCACCTATTTACACAGAAATAGTATTAGATACTAAGGATACAAAGTAATAAAAAAATGTAGTCCTACCATTACTTTCTCTTTTTTTTAGATTATATATATATTATATGTATAGTATATATTATATGTATATATTATATACATATAATATATATATGTATATAATATGTATATTATATTATATATATTATATGTATATAATATATATATATTATATTATATATATATTCTTTGCTGTTATTGTTGTTGTTGAGGATTCATTGAGGGCACAAAGAACCAAGTTACATTGATTGCTTTTGTTAAATAAGGATCCTCCTGTAGCTGTGTCCCGCCATAACTTTCACAGTCTAGTTTAAAAGAGTAAAACATAAAAGAAGGAAGATATAAGTTCTTCTGCTGTATGCCTATGTTGCCTCTGTTATAAAACTAACGTCAGCACATTGTGATCATCTGTTTACTTGTCTTCCTTGACCTCCTCAAGAGTAGTGATCACATCGTGTTCATCGGAAATGCCGGTGCCTCCCAGAGTGCCTTCCATGTTACATGAACTCAGTATGTGTTGGAGAAAGAATGGGACAGAAAAGACAGTACACCACAGCATATGTTAGATGTTGCAGATAGTTAAATCTACAAAAGAGAGATCACTCCTTCAGAATAGAGTGGCCAAGGAAAGCCCCACACCATCCCATTCCATACAGAATTCCATAGAAGTTTAAATAATTATTTTTGTTTTCCTTCTCACCTTTCCTGCATTTAGTGGTAAGGTTGATTCCCTTTTAAAATGATTTTATCATTTTTAAAAAATTTATTTATTTTTTTAATATCATTTATAATTGACAAATAACTATGTGTACAAAGTGATGTTTTGATATATATATGACATGAAATAATTAAATCAAGATAAATAAAATTTCTATCACCTCACTTATTTATCATTTTTTTGTAGTAAGGCCATTTGAAATTTACTCTCATAGTTGTGAGAGTAAATTTACCCTTATTGAAAACCAGGGTAAATTCTAGCCTATAGGAAAGCCTTCCCTGACAGTTACCTGATTCATCACTCCTAACATTGTATCCCACACTCCATTGCCCTAATGTTTATAAGTATTATGTACTGATATGGCATAGGAAGGAGAGCATCTGTTTTTTCCAATTATTTTTTAGCTGAGTCCCTGCAGTTATATAAGGAATCAAAAGTCATAGAGCAAATCATTCATTAGAGAACTGACTGCATATACAGCAGAATTGCAATCAATATCCCACTGTGTTTATCCTGTGCTTCCCTGTGCACAAGAAATTTTGTTCAGTCATTGCTACTTGTAGAATATTGTGATGTGACAGTACAATGCAAGTGCAATGTAAATCCACCACAAGGCAAAATTTAGACTCTTATAAAAGATACAGGATTTTGTGATATTGATGAAGATGATATGGAGACCCAATCAAATCACATGCAAAACCATTAACCACTGAAGAATAGAAGTGGTAGACCAGTTAACCACTGAAGAGCACTCAAATGAACAAGGATTATACAGGGTGACCATAAAGTTCATGGGCAATTTAAAACTGCACACAGACTTTAGAGCTACCTTGTATAAGAGAATGGCTTGAATATCGAAATTTGAAAAACTGCTAGGAAAAAAATTATGAAGTCTTCAAATACTTTTGCAAAAAGTATCATCTTTATGATCACACTGTAAAAGTCAAATAGGTGTATTGTTTCAGCTATAATCCAATTTGGTCTAAAAAAGTAAGCCCCCCCAAATCAATGCCTAATTCACAATGTCTTCATTCTCAGAATTAGTGCATAATTATAACTACAGCTTACATGTTAATAATATAAAATAAACCTCTTGGAATTACTTGTTTTAACTTTCAAGGTAAGGAGCAATCAAACCTTTTTTCCCAGTTACTATAAAATTTTGATTCTATTTGAATAGTTCTATTTAACGATGGACTTTTTAGCCATCCAGAAATAGCAAAGCTGCCTGTAATTGCTTTATCAGCTTGTACACTTACAAATGTATGTTTCTCCCGGCTGAGCAGTAAGCCCTCCAAGAACAGAAATTATGAATGCAATTTTTCTTTAGGCTTCCACTGTCACCAGTCTATTCCCAATCACAACCCACACACCTACAGAACTGAGGGGAAAAACACATAAAATACATTAAAGACGGATTATCTCACCTGGAAGAGAATTCTCCCAAAGGTAAGACTAGTTGTACCACCACCGTTTCCCCAGAATTCATGATGGTACCTGAGGTTTCTCACCTAATTACTTAGCCACAACTCCTTTCATTCATGACAGGCCTGTCTTAGACAGGAAAAGGTCTGGAGATTACCTTTTGAGATGTTTTTCTGTTTGTTTGCTTTTCACTCAACAGGATATTCTCTCCTATCACAAGAGGAGTCATCAGCGTCTCTCTCCTGGATTATATCTGGGTTACCTAAAGCTATGTAGCTCTGTCGACCAAATAAAAGTCCTTGTTGCACAGAAGTTGCCCAACATTCTCTGCCATGTGAAGATCCGTGAAAACCATAACATTTCCCGGTAAGATGTCAGGAGTTTCAATTTTTCTTGTGATGAAACATTGGCTCAGGTGACCAGTTTGATGTGCCAGAAGGAAAGGGAAGTGTCAGTTTCTATAGTGAGAGCTGTTAACACTAGGATAAGGAAGCCTTGCTTGTTGGTTGGTGGGAGGAATGAGCCTCTAAAAGGGGGGCACTGCCTTGTTACTTTCTCCTCTGCATTATGCATGGTAAAACCGCTGATGCTTAACTGGTTAATGAACACATGACCTTTTCTTTTTAACATTGCTATTTCCATTATCTTTTCTTTATAACCTAAAACAGACATTTTCTTTTTGTTCTTTTGTTTTTAAATATCACCTATAGGAATGGGTTTCTTAGAGCTAATGATCCCCGCCCTCAATCTTTATAATCTCGCACCCTCACACTCTCCACCCCTGACCCTCTGGACTGAGGACTTTGTATATTTTCTACACCTCTTATGATTCTCTAGGGAAGAAATGAAATAACAAGGCTTAAGCTTCTGAAAATTTGCTCTATGGTTTACCATTTGGTGAATTACCCTGTTAAGTTTTGGGAAAGTTGCCCAATCTTGGTGATCTGGCTCAACCTTACAACTAATTTTCATAGTAGCCCTCTGAAAGTCTTCTATAATCAACTGAGTTGTGTTCATATGACAAAAGAAAGAAAGAGAGAAAGAAAGAAAGAGGAAGGAAGGAAGGAAAGAAGAAGGAAAGGAGGAGGAGAAGGAGGGAAGGAAAACAGGAAAGAAACAGATAAGAAAAGAAAAAAATTCTGCATAGTTCTTCAAGCATCAAAGAGTATAAACTAGATCCTCAAATTCTAGTTACACCTATGGATTTGCTTAACCAAAGGAGACTCTAATTTGGTCATTCAAAATGCGGTGCCTAAAATAGCAAGACTTTATTGATTAGTATAACTCACAAGGTTAATTAAGTAATACTTGATAACAGTGGAGGAGATAATGATGGTGGTGGTGGTGGTGGTAGTCTCTTTGAAGAACTCATGACTACCATTTTCTTGCTTTTCACTTGTCTTTGAGTGAAAAAGACATGGACTTTGAGTCTGCCATCTGGTGGTCACTTCTACAATCAACATTAGTTATCTCCTCAGTTCACAAAATGGTACACAGCTCATTTGATAACTTACCGATGTGCACTTGCATCAATTTCCTAGATTTGTGTCTTCAGGGCTTAGACTCCATCTCTTAGTGGTTATACCAACTAATTTCCCCTGGCCAAGGATCCAAGTTTCATCATGACAGGCGTTTCCTGGTATTCTTGCTGGTAATTTATTTTCTAACTTGACTATTTATCTTATTTTAGTAATGTGATCCTTTAGTCTTTATGTATGCTTATGAAAGCCATAAACCTTTCAGTTAGTTCAGCATCAGTGATGGGGTAAAAGAAATAAGTTCCCAAGCAGGTTCTCAAAGATTTCAATTATCTGGGAAGCCAATAGTATGCCCAGGTGTCAGTAAGATTTAATTTTGATATTTGTTTCTTTTACTGGGACAAAGGGTAAATTTCCCATAGTCTTGTCCAATGGGAAATGAAACAGATATCTTAAAAAAAGAAAAAAACTTTTCTAAGAGGATAGTTAAAAGAGTGTAGTTTTTGACAAAAAGCTCATGCCACAATCAATTTGGTTTTCTGACCCACAGCTTGGAGCCCAGGCGGTATAACCCTTTGGGAGAGCCTCAGAGGATTTTCACAAGGGAAGGAACATGTGTCAGCACCTTCTTTCTTTCCATTCCCTCAAGAGGCGGGCTTTCCTTTTCTCTCTACCCTGCTCTTGAGAGCAGATTACTGCTCCCTGCAGGGTTTGAGGTAGAAATTGGGCCAACTAAATGTGTTTTAGAGACCTGTGCTAAAATACCTGTGGAAACAATGTTCCCTAAGAGGCATTTCCCTTGATCTTTTCAAGCTTCTTTTGAAAAGCAGCCTTTGGGAGCAAAAGACATGTGCTTTCCTCCCACCACCATTCTTTTCCCTTCCCTTCTACATGACATTTGGAAAAGTTCATTAGGAAGGATTATAGGGCATGCAGGATAAAGACACAGATGGCTGGTTCATAAGGAGGATGGAAGCGGTGATGTGTGTCCTCTGTTCCTTTTATTGGAATTGCCTGGTGTTCCTGTTTGTGATTCTCTTCAAGCTTTTGGAAGGGGAGAGAAACGACGATTACAACAGGGCCAGGGTTGAAATGTGCCATGTGGTTGGTTGCCTGAGTTGGACCAGAGTCTTGTGGTTACCCAACTGTGGAATTAACCAGCAGATGCCCCTATGGTAAAATGTAGGGTCGTAGACCTTACAGAGGATCTGCAGGCAAAGAAAATTTAGTCAGGAAATGATTACAAAATATTTGAAAGCTCCGATCTCAAAAACTGATTCACACAAATCAAACCTGCTGTTCTGAGGTGTACGTGGTTTGATAGGTAAACTAAGCTTCAATTAGAAAAAGCTCATTTCAAACTCCTTTTGGGTGGCAAAAAGTTCAGACTGCATGTAGTGCATTGATTTTTAGCTATTAAGGATTGGTTGTCTGGGTTCTGGACATATACAGTAAGAAAGTTCTGAGTTGTATTCTGAACTTTTGTTTTATTTCTAATTTTAACTTGACTCAACATACAGAGAGGAATGGGAATGGATCCAAAAGCTTTCTGGCTCTGAATCTATGGAAAGTGTGGATCATGCTTCTGACTGCCCCATGCAATTGTTCTTCTACGAGCTCCAGATGGCAGTGAAAGCGCTCCTTCAGCAGATCAATGTACCTCTACACCAGGTACTTTACCATTTTTATCAGCTTTTTATGGCTTGTGAAAACCGCATTATAGCATTAAACGTACTGAAGATATCTATCAGGTATACATGAGACATATATTTGCATATATAAAGATATGTACTTATATGTGTATTAATTTTCATTTATTTAAACACCACTTTTCATGTGGATGCATGTTTCACATTTGATGCCCACCCATGGACACAGGCTGGACTTCCAGTCCTATTCTCTAGCTCCTCTGTGTTGACCTCTCCCACATTTTCTGGACCCCACTATCCTCAAACCAGGAAAAATTACTGGCTAATCTACTCTGAAAGACACCGAAGCTCAGCTTCAGGATAGTATAAAGCAAGGAGAATAAGTAAATAAATAAGGGTGTACCCACATGTACAAATTATTTAACCAAGAACAGAAGAATAATAGATTATACTACAATGATTAAGCCTATCACAGGCTATTTTTTCATTAACAGAGAATTTGCTGTCAAAATTATTGTCTTATCTAAATAAAATCTGCTAATCTAATCTCTACTACTAAGCAACTTCGAGAAAAACTATTGGCACTAAAGAGAATAGTAAATGTTTGTTAAGCTCTGTCTGGTAGCTTAACACAATGTAGTATTTGATAGAACTTTTTTTTTTTTTTTTTTTTTGTCTATGTTCATTATTCCCTCCCTCCCCAAAATACAGACCAGGCGCGCACACACACACACACAAAGAACAAATTTTAGCCTGCAACCAGAAAGCCATTACAAAATGATTGGCTCTCTTTAATTAAAAGAGAGAACCATGAACTGGCCTCTAATCGATGGAGGCAGAGAGATAAATTAGAGATTCCAAGAGTGTCCTTCGACTGAGATAGTGCTCTAACTTTAAGCCCATACTGCAACTCTAGCCCAAAATAGCCAAAACTAAGGAAAACTAATTGCTCAAGATGCCCTAAAGACACCAGGGGAGGGCTCGGCACCTATGGCTCAACTGGATATGGTGCCAGCCACATACACCTGCGCTGGGGGGTTCTAATCCTGCCCGGGCCCCCAAAACAACTCTGACGGCTGCAACCAAAAAAAAAAAAAAAAAAAGGCCAGGCATTGTGGTGGGTGCCTGTAGTCCCGGTTACTTGGGAGGCGGAGGCAAGAGACTCGCTTGAGCCTAGGAATTGGAGGTTGCTGTGAGCTGTGATGCCACAGCACTCTATCCAGGGTGACAGCTTGAGGCTCTGTCTCAAAAAAAAAAAAGAGGTATTTTTGTGAGGGAGTATGTGGGAAATTTATAATTTCATTCAAAAAAGTCTGCTCCATCAAAGAAAAATTATGCCCTCTGTGATTTAGATTATTTGTAACAGCAGAAGAGAGGTAAGCCATCCGTCCCTTGTGAAATGCCCTTTACTTGATGAACCGTAACAGGGCCCCTTCTTAGGACTGAAGCGAAATAAATTTTTACTGACACCTAAAAGGAGAGTAAGAGAGAAATGTATCAGTGTGAGACAAAGAGTCCATTTCTTTTATCTAAAGGCCAACAGCATGTAAAGTAAAATATTTATGGCTCTTTTAAGAGAGTATTGGTTCAGTTATTCTCAACAAGTCTCTTTGTTATCTTTGTAAAGTCCTGACTTAAGGAGGAACTCATGTACTATTAAACAAGGCTATTTGAAGTGAATGGGCACAATCTGTTGAACTGGGGTTCTCTTTCTCAGAGTGGTCTGACGTGGCTAGTGAGGAATATGATAGACGCAACCATAACATTAACTAATTAATATCTATGTTTAAGCAGAATGCTAAAGAGAGTTCAAAACCTGTTTTATGGGACATGACTTAGAAGGACAGATTGTGGATTTTTTTACTTTTCAAAATCTTCATTTCTGAGCACTTCAGCAGCACACCCCTCCCTTCAGAGTCCTCCTTAGCCAAGGTTTATATCTGTTAGGAAATACTACAAAATATACATTATACTACTTATTCTCAAAACTACACACAAATTAAAGAAGGTGAAAAGGAATCCATTTAGGCAAACAGGGGAAAAGCAGATAACAGAATGATAAGATGTATCCAGCTGCTAGTTTCATTCCAACTGGTAAAATTCCCTTTGTCAAACAGTTTGAAAGTCTAGACGTGGCTTTTTGTAGCTTGCCTGACAGCAGGGCAGGCTTTTAGTCAGAGTTAGTTGATGAGAAAAACCTGCATGAGGCAAAGAGCAGAATGAGAAAACTGAGTATTATTTTTTGGTAAAAGCTTAAAACACGAATGTGGCGTTAGTATAGAACAGATGCGGTGGCGTTGCTAAGACTGTCCTGGCATCTTTCTAAGAGCCATGCACACTGGTTAAAAACACCCTCACCTGTGATGCCTCCCTAAAAATTCTGGCACTAGCCAATTTTCTAGGAAAAAAAAAGTACAAAAAACAGATACAACTTTCCTATCCTTTGCGCTCTCAGACCTTACTATAGTTAGTTTAAGCTTCACATTCTTACCTGAATTTGAGTGGCTCGTGTATAAATGAGAACCGACAGTGAGACACAGGAAGAATAAACTAATATGCCGTCAAAAAAGACACAATTGAATTAAAAATTACTTGGCGTATAAAAAGATGTATTAATGTAAAAATACTTTTGAAAGACTTATTTGAGTTTCAGATAATGGAATTCTATATCATAGATTAAAAAAATAGTGATTAAGACAAAAATATGTGAAAATAGATAAATGAGAGGAGGGAAAATGTTGATCGGAAAATTTGCATTTCTAACAAGTTCCCCTGTGTTGTTGGTGCTACTCATCTGAGTGTCACACTTCGAGGACGATGGCATTAGCCGCTGCTGTCAGTGTGGGGCCCGTTATGCCGTAAGGCTGTCACAGCGCTCACTTCCCAGTTAATTCCTGCCTGTGCTCCGCCTCCAGCTGCCCTTGCTTTAGTCCATCTCATTCACATCACGCCTTCTTCAGATGACTCTACTTAGACACCCAGAGAACCAGAATTACCTGGGGAAACTTTATCCCTTTAGGGTACCCTGTATTCAATGACAGATCAGTAAAGGAATACACAATTGTAACTCCCTTATGATGTAAGACAAATTCTTTGGTGCATCTTATACGCCAAAGCTTCCCATGGCTTCGGGAGGGCATTTCACTAAAAGTTACACTTTTGGTGGCTCATTTCCCTTTTCTGTCCTTCTTCCGTGGTCTTTCTTGTTTTTCTCTTGCTAACTTTCTTAATAAATGAAGTGAACGTGCATCTGAAAACTTCATAATCAGTATTATCTTGTGGTCTTTCTATTACCTGTACTTATCTTCTTATTTTTTTTCTATTTTCTTACTATACCTTATAACTTTTGATTGAATACTGGACATTGGGAGAAAAAAAAAAGCACTATTCAATACAATGTCCTCTAGCCACATATGCACTTAAAATTAAATTTTAAAGAAGTAAAATTAAATGGAATTAAAAATTAAGTTCCTGAATCATAGTAATCACTTTTCAAGTATTCGATAGCCATGTATGGCTCTAGGTACACCATTGAACAATGTGGTTTCTATAATAAGAGAAGGTATTATTGGATAGGCTTATCCAGAGGATTTTGGTTGATATTATCTTCTTCCAATGAGGGTTTATAGGATTTACGAGGGCTGTCTGGAAGCTATCCAGCCACATACGTCTCTCATTTCATAGTACATGGCTGGATATGTCCTGGACAACCCTGGTATATAGTCAAACCACATTATTCCAATCAGGGATAGTGACAAGTAGAGGTTACATTTCATTTTCTTAAGATACATCTTTTTCAGTTTGCCCTCACTCCCAGTATGTATTCCATACATGCTTTTGAATAATAACTTCATAGTTTCTTAACTCTAATCATTGTGTTCCCAGCACAAAGAGCTCTTCTTATTTTAATTGCTTCTTGGCTGGCATATTTTGCTCATGTCCTGACAGTTTCATGAACAGTCTAAGTAACACAAAGTCCTTTGTGGAGAGAGGTCACAGGAAGATTCTGGTCTTACTTCTCTGCAGTTCGTTTTTTTTTCCCCCCCTGAGCTGCTCCCTCAAGTTTTGGCTACATTAGTAACCTTGAGCTTTGACTTTCTTTCCCTAGCTTCAAGAACTTACCAAATATTCTGGGCTCAAGATCTCTGTTTAGTTGCTCAGCCCACTTATGAATGGCTTTAGAGGAGGTTGAGCTCATTCAGTCAGTTTTTCTCCTCTCTAGTATCCTGGTCTTTCACTTCCCCACTGCCCTGCATTCTCTTCTATGTCTTTATTTGGTATTTTAACTATGATTAATTTTTTTCTTCTCATTCTTATTTGGATTCTTAAATCTGTAGTGGAATATCTTTCATCAGTTTTAAAAGGCTCCCAGGCATTGTTTCTTCAAATGCTGCTTAAGGTTTATTTTATCTTTCCTAGCTTTCTGAGTCTACAGCTACCTAGATTAGATAAGACTACTGTACCTGTCTATTTTTCTCTCTTTTTGATTTGCTATTAATTTTTCTTTCCTATATCCATTCCAGACATGGTAATTTTTAAAAATCTCTTTTCTAGGTTATTATTCTCTCTTTAGTTCAGTCTATACTCTCATTAAACACATTTGTTTTATAGATTTTTATACTTTTCAGTTCTTTGTGAAATTTTATTATCTTAATTTTTTGAACATGTTAAACATTATCTGTGTAATTACATTATCCGTATTTTTTTTAGGATTGGTTTTATGGCTTATTGTGTTTTTGCATTGTATTAATAATGTGTAATATTTTCTTTTAGGTAATGAGTAAACTAGTGGTAATATCATATGAAGAAATTATATAGATAATTCAAGGACTAGAATTACATTTTGTCTTTTTTTTTTTTTTCTGGAGACCGAGTCTCACTCTTTCACCCTGGGTAGAGTGTTATGGCATCATAGCTCACAGCAACCTCCAACTCTTGGGCTCAATTCATCCTCTAGCCTCAGCAACCCAACAACCCAACAACCTCAGCCTCCCAGAGTGCTAGGATTAAAGGAGTGAGCCACAGCCCTGGGCCCTACTTTGTGTCTTTTTAAAAAGATTTTTGTTTACTTTCACTGGGTGTCAAGGGCAATAGCAACTCCAGATAACCCTAATCTGTTCCTTAGTGTCTAGATTATTTGAAACAGAGCTGCAAATCTTAAAAAGGGCCGAAGTAAATTTCAGATTCATTTTACCTGTGGAGATTAGCATTTGTGGTTTAAAGATAAAACATGAGGTGGTTAAAAGCTTTCTCTACTTACCATATTCTGCATTTTGCCCTCCCTGAATCTTCATTAAACTGTCAAAATTTTTGCTCATATTTTCTATATGTCACTTCCTCTTCTAGAATTACCAGATACTTTTAAGGAGAAATTATCTGAAAATGATAACTCTACCTCTTTTTGATTTTTGTTCCTTTACTGCCTTATTAATTACCTGTTGCCAACTAATGATTTCAAAAAACATAAGGAAACAAACACATTTCCTGTTTTTTGCCCATTAGAATATCATTACTCTAATTTATGAGTATCTGTAAACATTACTTAATTCAAACTACTTTTTTTCTAAACCCAGGAATAAGTAAACACTATATTTAAGTTACACACATATTACAAAATAATTATTTTTTTAATTTATTTTTTTATTTTTACATATACATGTGTTAATTAGGTTTCCACTTTTTGCCTTCACAGAATTTAAAAGGCCTAAAATTTAATAACAACAACAATGTTTAAGATAAGGACTAGAAACAAAAACCATGTAAAGAATGAACGAAGATAAATAATAATTATTTTAGTTCTAAGTACACATACACATTGAATAATTTATGGCACAAGGTTTATAAAAAATGTTTTTCTCCTAACTGTGTTCTTATCTTCAGCAACTTGATTGTCACTTAACCTCTTCTACATTTTATGCTTGCTGCAAGCTGGTGGTATTGTCAGGTCAGCAACCATCACAGGGTTACATAACTATATCTGGACAAATATACTAATGATAATGTAGGTGATGTCTCTATTCACATTTGCTCAGAGACCAAACTTAAAATTATAATCTTGTTTAGTTACTGGTACATTTATAGTTTTGTTTGTTAAATTCTGGGTGGCTAAGTGTAACGTGTTAAATACTGTGGTTGTACTCGTTAGGAGTCTAGACTTCAGTAAGTAAAAGACTCAAAATTTTAGTGGCTTAACACAATATGATTTTGCAATCTTTGTCACGTAGTAGTTCTAAGTGGAAGCTCAGATTGCGTCATCTTCTAAATGCTAATTCAGGGACTTTGGCGCTTCTGAGAATCCCCCATCTCTTAGGGCAGTGGTTCTCAATCCATGGGTTGCAACCTATAGGAACTGTATTAAAGGGCCATGGCATTGGGAAGGTTGAGAACCACTGTCTTAGGACTTGTCATCATCGACTGGCATCTAGAGAAAGAAGGGTGATTGCTTCTCAGCTTTTTAGATAACATCATGGATAGCCTCTGTTCTTTGTCCAAAGAAAATATTAACTAGATTTTTGGAAATAGGAGATTGAACAGGAACTTCTTACATTCATTCTATGCATCAACCTCTTATTGCAATGTTTTCAGGGAGAAAAGAAAGGGAAAAAAGAAGAAGAAAGGAAACAAAAAGATAAAGAGGGGGGAAAGTTGATGAACACACAGGCAGATTTTACAGTCTGGGCAAGGAGGCCAAAGAATGAAATTGCTTCCAATTACATGCCATCATTACTTTTAATTGCAAACCAGATTTCTCTATCTACAGGGGATGTGGGAAATGTGGTCTGGTTACATTCACAGAGACATGAGGAAACAGGCTTTAGTGAATATTGAACTGTCTCTAGCCCAAAGGATGTAACACTTTCATCTGTAAAATAAGTATGTTATTGCCTACTGAAATCAAAAGTTCTCTTTTTTTGCATAAAGAGGTAAATGACAGAAGTGAAATGTCATGGGCATATTTATTTCTGTTGAAAACTGAATTTCTATTTTGACCCTTAGCAATAGACACACTTACATGCACACCTATCTGACAACAAAGCAATTGCACTACATGGTATTCTTTTCTTTTCCCTGCACTGTGTTTTTGCTACGAATAGTATAAACAAAAGTTCAATGAGTTAATGTTTTATTCCTCTGTTACTTAGCATGTAAGCTTTATGTATTGTGATGGCAGTTAGTGAAGATGGAAGAACAATGCATGAAAGAGCTTTTAAAATGTAGAAAAAGCAACATTGTTATAAGTTTTAAGGTAAGTCCTTAAATAAATCACAGTGGCCAACAATATCTATTTCCAGAGTACAGTGAAATAAGATTAGAAATCAGTAAAGAAAAGATAAATGGAAAACTCCAAAGGATATAGAAATCAGACAACACACTTCTGAACAAAACAGGGGTGGAAGAAGAACTCTCAAGGGAAATTCTAAAATATTTTGACATAAATGAAAATGAAAGTATAATTTATTAAAATTTGTGGAGTGTAACAAAACAATGCTTGGAGAAAAATTCATAGAATTGAATGCATAATAGAAAGAATAACGATCTGAAATCAATAATCTAAGTTTTCAACTTAAGAAACTAGAAAACAATGAAAGAGCAAATGAAGTCTAAAGTAAGAAGAGAAAAGATGTTTTAGAGCAGAAATCAATGAAATTGAACACAGAAAATCAATAGAAAAAAATCAATATAATGAAAAGGTGGTTTCTTGAAAATACTAATAAAACTTATAAGCCTCTATCCACATAAGGAAATCAAAATAAAGAGAAAACAAATTAATAATATCAAAAATAAAAGATGGAGCAGGACGTGGTGGTTCATGCCCGTAGTTTCAGCTACTTGGGAGGCTGAGGGGCGAGATCATTTGAAAGGAGGAGTTTGAGGCTGCAGTGAGCTATGATAGCATCACGATGGTGCGGTCTGGGAGACAGAGACCCCCATCTCCAAAAAGAAAAAACATATATTAAAGACGAGGTAATAAATACACACAGAACCACCCATAGATGTTAAAAGGATACTAATGGCATATTACAAACAGCCCTATGACGACAAATTTTAAAATAGAAACGTAGTAAACAAAGCGAGGAGAAAGGTACAATCTGTCATAAGTCCCACAAGGAACAGACTATAACAAAATATCTGCAACCGTTTAAACAACGAAACATACACAGCCAATTTGTATCTCTATCATATTGGGGTTCACATATGTCAAGCTTTAAAACTGAAAGCACCGAGTTCAGACGGGTTCCCTGGTGAAATCTAACAGTTAAGGAAGAAATTATACCAAATCCTTTCAATATCTTTCAGAATACAGAATCAGAGAGAATATTTCCTAATCCATTAAGTGAGTCTATGTTACCCTAATACCAAAACTAGATAAAGATATTACAAAGAAAGGAAGCTAGCAACCAATATTTCTCAGGGATATAGATGCAAAAAAATTCTAAACAAAATATAAGCAAGTCAAATCCAATAATGTATACAGAGAATAATACATTATGATGAAGTGGTGTTTATCCCAGGTATGGAAGGCTGATTCAACACTTGAGAAAAAATTAATATAATTCATCACATCAACCAGGTAAGGAGAAAAATCTCCTGATCATATCAATAATTAAAGAAAAAGCATTTGACAAATACAATACCTGTATATGACAAGTGAAAAATAAAAACCTCTAAGTAAATTAGGAATAGGGAGTAACTTCTTCACCTTAATACAGAATAGTCACAAACCCCCCTACAAGTAACATAATGGTAAGAAAGTCAAAGGTTTCCCACTAAGAAAGGAACAAGGTAAGGATTTCCTCCCTCACCACTCATTTTCAATAAGAAATGGATGTAAAATGTGTACAGATTGGGAAGGGAAAAATAAAACTGTCTTTGTTCACAAATAATGTGATTATCTATACATAAAATTCAAATAATTAACAAAATATTACCTGGAACTAAAAAGTGAAGATAGCAAGATTGTATGATACAAGGCTAATATATCAAAGTCTTTTACTTTTCAATATAATACCAACTAATAAGTGGAATGTGAAAGTAAAAACACAATAATATTTACTTTAGCTCCCTGCAAAATGAAATGCTTGGGTAGAAATGTAACAATGCATAACAAGATTTATATGATGAGAACTACAAAACTGAAATAAATTTTAAAAATGAACTACAATAAATGGTATTTATGGATTATGATATTCCTCACTCATGAATAAAAAGTTCAATATTGGCAAAATGTTAGTTCTTCCAAAATTGAGTATAGATACTATAGATTCAATACAATGCCAATAAAATCACAGCAAAATTTTTTTGTTTTTTTTTCCAGTTTTTGGATGGCGTCAGGTTTGAACTCGCCACCTCCAGTATATGGGGTCGGTGTCCTACTCCTTTGAGCCACAGACACTGCCCATGGCAAAATACTTTGTCAATATCAATGAACTGACTCTCAAGTTTATATAAAGGTATCTATGTGTCTTTTTTATATATGTAAAAAACAGAACAGCCTACACAGTACTGAAGAAGTCAAAGGGTTGACACTAAATGACTTCTGGATTTAATTTCAATCTGCAGGCATTAAGACAGTGTGGTACCAACAAAATAATATACAAATAGGCTTGGCGCCCTTAGCACAGTGGTTGCGGTGCTAGCCACATACACTGATGCTTCCCAGTTCGAACCCAGCCCGGGCCAGCTAAGCAACAATGACAAGTTCAACAAAATAATATCTGGGGGTTGTGGTGGGCGCCTGTAGTCCCACCTACTTGGG
>CAUYRH010116762.1:0-15528 GCA_963574655.1 Perodicticus potto
CTTTCTTTCTTTCGTTACAGGAAGAGTTACAACAGGTAACTTAGAGGTAATTGCTGTTGAAAGTTTTGTATCTTTTTGGATATTAACTAAACATACGTGTGTGTGTGTGTGTTTGTACATAATATTTTTTTTAGCTGAAGGACACATTTCTACATTAGCAACACATTTCTATATGAATACAGACATGCAAAACTTCCTTATCTCTTGGATCTAGTTTTCTTTTTTCTGAGACAGGGCCTCACTCTATACACAGACTGGAATGCAGTGGCCTGAACGTAACTCAGTGTAACCTCAAACTCCTGGGCTCCCACCTCAGCCTTTGGAATGGCTAGAACTAGAGGTGTGTATAATCACACCCAGCTATTTTTTAATTAATTAATTAATTTATTTTTGTAGAGACAGAGTCTCACTTTATCGCCCTCAGTAGAGTGCTGTGGCATCACACAGTTCACAGCAACCTCCAACTCCTGGGCTTAGGCGATTCTCTGGCCTCAGCCTCCCGAGTAGCTGCGACTACAGGCACCTGCCACAATGCCTGGCTATTTTTCTGTTTTGCAGTTTGGCTGAGGCTGGGTTTGAACACGTCACCTTCGGTATATGGGGCCAGTGCCCTACTCGATGAGCCACAGGCGCCGCCCTTAATTTATTTTTTTTTTGTAAAGACAAGATCTCACTATGTTGCCCAGCTTGGTCTCAAACCCCTGGCCACAAGCAGTCCTCCTACCTTCATCTCCCAAAGGGCTGGGATTACAGGTGTAAGTCACCACAACTGGCCGGTGTTTGATTGGGTTTTTTTGGTTTTACAGTTTATTGCACACGTAAGAGAATATATGTGAAAGATAAAATGTTTCAAACTTGGTCTGGCAAAGAAATATTTTGCATGAAGTCATTAAGAATATGTGTAGGGAATAATATGTCTGAATTTTTAACTTTGAAAATCTTTCAAATTTACAGAAAAATTACAAGAATAATGCAGAGACTAGCCAGGTGCTGTGGTGGGTGCCTGGAGTCCCACCTCGCAGGAGGGTGAGGCAAAAAGATCTCTTGAACCCAAGAATTTGACATTGCTATGAGCTATGACACCTTGACAGTCTACTCAGGGCAACAGAATGAGACTCTGTCTACAAAAAAAAAAAAAAAAGAAGAAGAAGAAGAAGAAGAAGAAGAATGCAGAGATGCTTTGTTTACCCCTTATCCAGATTAACTGATTTTTAACATTTTGTGTTTCTCATTTTCTCTCTCTATATATATAGTATATTCTATATGTAGTTGGTTTTAATGAATTATTACTCTTTAATGCTTTAGTATTTATTTTCTGGATCAAAGATACTCTCTTAGACAACCATGTATAGTGATTATGTTCAGGACATTTAACATGGTGAATATGTTAACAATATGTACTCTAATATATAGTCCATATTCTGATTTTGTCAAATATCCCTATTACCTAGTTACAGCATTTTCCCCTCAAAGGTGCAAAACCCAGTCCAGGATTAGATATTGTATTTAAATGTCCTGTCATTTTCTTCTGCCTTAATCTGAAGCAGTTCCTAAGGCTTTCTTGACATAAAGAATTTAGAGAACATGGGCCTTTTATTTTATAAATATTAATATGCCTGAGTTTGGGGTTTTAGTTTGAGAAGCTGAGTTAAAAGTTTAGCCAGGGACACATATTTGACACCTGAGTAATTTGAAAGAGGGAAAAATTGGGAAATGGGTTACCAAGGACCAATTTCATAGATTTCAAAATGTATTATAGAGTCAGCCCATCTTTCTCTCCATAACACAGACCCCAAGAACTATTCCCTGTAATAACGGAGAGGAAGTTAACATTTTCTGAGTACCTATTTGTTAGGAACAAGGTTAAAGATTTTATTTCTATTATTCCTCATAACAGCAGAATGAGAACATTCGTACTGCCTCCATCTGACAGAGACCTAGAATTCAAGTGGTTCATGACTTTACCTCCATAACAGAGCCAGTAAACGACGGTGTTGGCTCTCAAATTCACATTTCCAACTTTCACTGTGCATTATACCATGGCCCCTAAAATTTGTTTTTTCTCTGGCCTGGTTGTTATGGGTTATTAATTCCTTGAACAAACGCTACTCAGAATTTTCTGGTAAATGATTGGTCTCGAACAGTAATTCTGTGTCAGCTCAGCAGTTGTCTGTTGTCAGTTTCCTGGTGTGCTCTTAGCTGAAGAATGACCAGGCACACCAAAAGCAAGGAAAGCATGAAACTAGGTGTACTGCAGGGGAGCAAGACAGGTTTATAGAGCAAGATGCATTTGCCACTGATGGCCCCCGTAACAAGAGGCTCTGGCTGTGGTCTGGGATCTATGTCCAGATTGGGCCCTCCTTGTGGTTCAAATGTCATCATTGAACACTCTGATGGACAGTTATCGATGTGGTAATTATCCTTAGGTTACTCTAGGTCACTTTCCAGATCCTACCATGCCTGGGCTGCCTGGCCCACAGGCTGGGGGATTCCCTGAATTCGTTTGCACATCAGCAGGGCAGTCTTCCTTCCCCGACGTGTGGCAGTTGCTTGGAATGAGATAAAGGGGGAGACAGCACTGCGACAGGGTGCCTGCCCTTGTCCTTCTTTCCAGCCTGAGCAGCACCAGACCAGGGTGCCAGCTGAAATCCCTCGCTGTCTACCTGTCAGTTCTCAGCAGCATTTGATTCACAGTCAACTGATCATGTCCTTACTCTTGGTTTCCAGCATACTCTGTCTGGTCGTTATCCTCGTTTCTCTGATTGCTCTGTGTAGGGGGACCGAGGGCTGCATCCCTGGATTTCTGCTTTCCTACCATCTGTTCGCATGGATTTGTATGTCTGCTACATGCTCACAAGCCCCATCTTTAGATCTCTAGCTCAGACCACTCCCTTGGCCCTCCTACGCTACAAACAAGTGTCACATCAGCATTTTTACTTTGACAGAGGATAGGCAAGTCAAACTTTGCATGTCCCAGAAATGAGATCCTGATTCTGTAGACCTCAAATCTGCTTTTCCCATAGTCGCCCTTATCTTAGAAAATGACATTCCCACTTTTTTAATTGTTCAGTCATAAATTTTTGAGTCACCATTGACTCTTTGTCTTTATGACTTCATTCAATCCTTAAGTAAATCCTGTTGGCTCACTTTCAAAATATATTCTGAAGTTGTCTGCTTCTCACAACCTGCATTCCTACTGTCCTGGTACAAGCTCCCCACTCCACTTGCTTAGGTATTAACTATTCTCTGTTTTATCATTATGTTTTTAATTAAAAATAATTGTTTTTAAAGACATGGTCTCACTCTGTCATGTAAGCTGGAGTGTATTAGCACAATCATATCTCACTGGAAACTCAAACTCCAGTGCTTGCATAAATTCTTTAGCTTATCACAGATTGATTTTTTTTCAAAAGAACATTCAGGCTGGATGTAGTGGCACACTCCTGTATTCCTAGCTACTTAGAAGGCTGAAGTAGGAGTCTAGGAGTTCGAAGTTATAGTGGGCTATGATCAGGTCACTGCATTGCAGGCTGGGTTACAGAGTGAAACTCTGGATCTAAAAAATAATACCTGATAATGATTAAGGAAAAAATTTTAAATAATAAAAGAATACTCATTTATAAGAGGAGTTTCCAAATATCTGTCTATTCAAGTATTCAGCTTAAGAAAGTTTTAACTTCTTTCCTTTTTGAAAAGTTTGGAAATTATATGCAGCCAGAGATGAATTCTATAATTTCTGATTAGAAAAGTCCACATAATCATTGTAGGAAATGTGGAAAATGCAGAAAATGAAAATAAAATCAACTTGTAATCCAGCCACCAGGAGACTGGTAACATTTTGGTATACTTCTTTCCAGACGCATTTAATTTCAGTGAGATTTTATTTTAAGTTTCCTTATCCCCATGACAAGGAATGGAACAAACAAACTGAGGAACTCAAAGCTGACTGTGGTTTCAGGCTTCGAGAAAAATGCCATCCTCACAGTTCACTAACAGCCACAAGCACTTCCATGGAATTTCTGGGTGCTACTATTTTCCTTTTCCAAGAAAGCATGCTATAATTTGGGTATTTAGGCTACCCAAACTTCCACATAAGGATCTCCCTTCTAAAGTGACCTAAGGATTCCCAGAAAACTAAACATTTGGGATTTGGGAAATTCAGGTTGACTGATATTATAACAAACTCATTAGAATAAAGGCCAGAAGCCTGGGGTTCTAGTTCCAGTTCTATCCCTTTCTGAGCTTTTTGAGCTATAGTTTTGTTAGGGCCGGGAATGGATACTCCAAAATATGGTGCATTGACATGCTAAACTGAAGTCTCAAGGTCTCTCTGAAAACCCATCTCTACCACCCCCTCTCCCAAAGAACAGGATGAGGATTAAATTCCTTTCTTTCTAATATTCAGACCCACCAAAAAGAATAATTGCCCCCCAAAAGACCAAGAAGGTAACCACATCAGAACAGATTCTTCCATTGTCAGACAACTATTTGCAAGCTAATTTCTGTTCCTCCATCCATTCATTCTTCCTAGTAATTCTTCCTTGCCTTTCAACAGAATTCCTCTTCCTCCTCCCATATTTTGCCAGGATGCAAAATAGGTTATGCACTATAAGCACTGGGGGTGGGTAGTCAATCACTCTCCAGGATGCAAAATAGGCTATGCACTATAAGCACTGGGGTTGGGTAGCCAATCACTCTCCATGATTCTCCCCATGTGCAATTTAAATTTGTGAGCCTTTTCTCCAGTTAATCTGCCTTTTGTGAGTGGAAGTTTCATTTTCCAATGAACCTTCACAGGATGAAGGGGAAGTTTCCCTCAGCCCCTACACCTTGCTCAGTTGGAAAATGGAGAAAATACCTGCTTCACAGTTACTGTAAGGATCAGATACAGTAACCAATACATGCTTTAACACCTATACACAACAGAACAGATGTAAAAAATAAGATTGTATTAAAAATGTGAGAAAATTGGCCTGGGAGAATACTTTATCAAGAGGACACCCCAGGCAATTGAAGCAACATCCAAAACACACTACTGGGATCTGATCAAATTAAAAAGCTTCTGCACTGCCAAGTAAGGAAAATAGACAGCCCTCAGAACGGGACAGGATTTTTGCAAGTTATATTTCTGACAAAGGTCTAATAACCTGAATCCACAGAGAACTCAAACGTACATAAAAAAATAGTGTGGACCCACCAAAAGAAAAGAACAATTGATCCCATCTCAGGGTGGGCAAGGGGCATGAAGAGAAACTTCTCCAAAGAAGACAGGCACAGGGCCTACAGACACATGAAAAAATGCTCAGCATCCTTAATCGTCAGAGAAATGCAAATCAAAACTACTTTGAGATATTACCTAACTCCAATACTCTATAATTTCAGAAGAGTGTTGCATTTAATGCAAACCAATGAAATGGTGGCTATTAAACTAGACTGTCAGACTTATGTAATATCTCAAAAATACATGTATGTATATAAAAATGTAAGGGAAAATAATTTATTTTATTTCTGAATGCTTTTTATGCAAAGAGTGCTTATAAACTACTGACCTGGAAATGATGCCACTTGGAAGAAGGAATTTTGATTCAATCCCTGAAAAGTTCTCTTTTTGCTGATTTTACACAATAAGTGAAGATAAACCTATATTTGAAGTCTGTAAAGCTAATTCCTTCTTTTCATAATTATCAGGTAGATGTAAGGAAGAAAATATTTTTAAAAGATTAGGGCATAGGACAGCACCTGTGGTTCTGTGAGCAGGGCGCCGGCCCCATATACCACGGGTGATAGGTTTCAACCTGGCCCCGACCAACTGCAACAACAACAAAAAAAATAGACAGGTGTTGGAGCGGGTGCCTGTAGTCCCAGCTACTCAGGAGGCTGAGGCAAGAGAATCGCCTAAGCCCAGTAGCTGGAGGTTGCTGTGAACTATGACGTCATGGCACTCTACCGAGGGTGACAGAGTGAGACTCTGTCTCTGAAAAAAAAAAAAAAAAGGATTAGGGCATAATTTTGGGACCTGTGTATTATTAGAACATTGTTTAATCCAGACCCATGGGATTAAATGTACAGCAATTGACAGAATTTTCTCTCCTATTATTAAGGTATTTGCAGACTGATTTTAGATAACTTATATTCCTGAAATGGTGCAAGTGGGCACATGTGGAAAAAGGAAGAATATATAAACTGAAAAAAAGACAACTCTTTACATTTCCCTAATGGCCAATGATGTCAAACAACATTTTTTGCTTATTTGCCATCTGTGTATCTTCTTTGGTGAAATGCCTCTGGTCTCTCCCTGTTTCCTCATTGGATTATTTGTTATTTTGTTGTAGAGTTGATTATTTATTTTAGATACTAGTTCTTTGCATAATGTGTGAATTGCAAATATTGATTCCAAGAATATAGCTTGTCTTTTATCCTCTTAATAGAGTCTCTTATTGAACAAATCTTTAAATTTTGATAGAGTTCAATATTGGTGTCAGCCCCCAAACTCTTTGCCCAGCAACACAAAACAGCATTATATTCTGCACACTGCTCTGAATAGATGTCAGGGCCAAAGGACATTTCCTTGTCTCACTTCCTAAATGTGACAGTGACCACAAAGCACAGTGTTCACAATAATTACACAGGGGGAGGGGTTGACCATCAAAAAGGAACAAAATATAAAATTCCCGTCTGCTGCTACTGTTTCACAATTTCAATGTTACTTTTTGCGTGCCCTTCCCCCCAACCCTGTTTGCAAGGAACGAACATGTTACATTTGTTGAACAGCAAATGTTTCACTGCACCTTAAATGCAGAATACCTAGGTAACACAGTAATCTTGACTTTTTAAACAAATGTAGATTTTAAAAAAAAAGGTTCAGGATTCCTTCAGTCCTTCACTAGTCTTTGAAAAATTTTCTGGAAAACTGTTTCACACTATAAAAAAGAACAAATATCTTGCTTTAGAATTCTTCAATATCTGTTTACTGCTTCACACTGTTATGCCACAAATACTGTGCAGTTTGTATCTGCTCCTGTGTTCTTTCAGTGGCAAGGAATCAATCTTTACATCATTCTAAAGTCTCATCAATTTCAATCAAAGCTCCTGACTCATGAGGGATTTGTTTAATCTGCTGACCACCTTTGCCAGTAAAGTTCCAGCCAAAATCAAATTGTTGGGAATGGTTACTTGTGTAGTATAACAAGTCCACCGAAGTCATCATGTGGGCTGTGGTCCCCTGAATAGGAATAATCTTAAATAGAGCCACTCCGTGGTTCACACACCATCTGCCGTTCTGATGGGCTCCATGTGTCTGTTGAAAAATCGCAAGTTTTGAAAGCAACCATGCCATCATAATGGTCTCCAGGTCTTCCTCTTCTGTCATAAGCCATTATCTCTCCTTTGCTAAGTGGTGGTGGTAGAGGAAGAAGAAGATTCCAAGTTCCACTAAAAGGAGCAGGAGGTGGAGGTGGGCTTCAATACAGTCACCTATCATCATAATCTCATTTAGATGGAGTCATGGGATGGCCACCCCAATCAGGAAGCATTTTGTCCAACCATCTCTTTCCTGCATCAGAAATTTGAAGGTAACATCCATTGTGGTCATCAAACATCATCGTAAAGCCACCATAATCATAGATTTCATTGCAAAAATTGCTCATAAGACCATGCACATCCCTTACTGAGAGACGCTGATACATGTATAAATTCAAGAAGAATTTTTCTGCTCTCTATAACCCTATCGGGATTTTCTCCAGTAACGACTCTGTTGATGAACTGAGGATAGCATTTCTGGAAAAGCTTGATTGTTGTTTAAGTGTTTTCTTGAAGTTCTTTGATGTTAAGGCACTTTAAAAACACTAATGAGTCCTCCTTCCAGATTCCGGTGAATCTACAGTGTGAAATTGTAGTCAAATTCCCTTCCTTTACAGTGCTGATAGCTTAAGCATTCCATAGCATCAAATTTCAGTCAGATCTGGCTGGATGCAGTGGGTGATGACAATTGCAGCCTCTCTTCTGTAGTAGGAATGGTTTTCCTCGGAATTTCTCAATCTCAGCCCTGATCCTCATTATGCATTGAGGGCCACCGTTGTCCAGACTTGAAGCACTGGCCATTGGAGTCTGTATGAAGAGCCCTGATATTCTTGCTTCCTTTTCCAATCACAGCTGTAGCATTTTTGCTCTGAAGGCAGATGTGTAATTCAACCTTCTTATCAGTGCTTCTAGATCATTGGTTCTTGGATGTTTATGATAACTACATAAAGGTAGTTCCATATATTCAGAGCATTTGCCAAATTCACTGTAGGTTTCATTGTTCGAGGTTTCCTCTGGCTGTTCGGTTTTCACTTTCTTATATTAAATGGACACACAGATCAGCTATTCCATATCCTTGTAGTGCAGAACTGGAGTGTCCTGGACGTGACCAACAACTGACACTCCAGTGCTGCAGGCCCCATGAGGCTGCTGTTCCTTCCCGGGGTATGCTGGATATTTAATGTCAGTGTCCACATGTTCATTACCCATGTGCTGAAATCTAACTGACATGAGTATTTATCTTGTATCCCTATTTCCTTGCTGAATACCCTTATTCTAGGTGTTTTGGGTATTTTTTTCCTCTTATATTCTGATACCTTTGGGCTCACATTGTCTTCATGCATCTGACCTCTTTCTATCCCAAAGAATTTCCTTATCAAATGGTCACTTGGCCTTATCCTTGGTGTTCTCTCCTAAACATGCATTTTTCTTTCTTTGAAACATGGCTGAGAATTTTCCAAATCTTTAAATTCTGTTTTCCTTTTTTTTGGTGGAAATTTTTGTTTATTTATTTTTGTTTGCTAATGGAAAACATTTTTCTTTAAATTTCAGGATATTAGGGGGTATATGGGTTTTCTTTATATACTTTGATTTTGCACAAATTGAATCATAAAGACATAGAAACAACCCAAGTGTCTACCAATACATGAATAGATTAATAAAATGATGTATATGCCTACTATGAAGCACTACTCACCCATGAAGAAAAATGGCTCTCTGGTCTTTTTTGTGGAAACCTGGATAGAAGTAGAGATGGTTCTTTTAAGTGAAATATCACAGAAATGGAGAAACAAACACATATACACAATAACAGTTTAGAGCCATTCAATCAACACTTAAATGTACATATGTTTTCCTTTTTTGATCATAAATTCCATCTTTAAATCATTTCTTTCACATTTTATTATAAGTAATCAAGAAAACCTCTGCCATATTCTCAACACTTGGCTTTGTTATTTCTTCCACCAAATATTCTATTTTATTACTCACAAATTCAACCTTCCATAAAGCACCAGGGCATTAACACAGTTCACCAAGATTTTTGCCACTTTATAAGAAAAATTGCCATTATTCTAAGTTTGTGGTGATATGTTTCCTCATTTTCCTCTGAGACTGAATAAGAAAGGCAGTTACTGTTCAAGGTACTATCAACATTGTGTTTATGATCACTTTAGTAATCTCTAAAGAGACTGAGGCTTTCTATACAGCTCTCTTCTGCACCTGCAGTAGAATCACCCTTAATTCTCCATTCATGGTAGTGGAGACTTTAACTAGCCTGTTCCTCCAAACTATTCCAGTGTCTGCCCATTACCCAGTGCTGAAGCTGCTTCTATATTTTTAGAAATTCATTACAGTAGCACCCCACTTCTCAATACCAATTTCTGTTCCAGTGTATTTCGGAATCTATAACGAAATAGCATAAACAACAGAAATGTATTTCTCCTAGTTCTGGAGGCTGCCAAGTACAAAATTGAGGGGCCATTGGATTTACGGCCTGGTTAGGGCTTGTTCTGAGAGATGGTGCCGTCTACATGTCTTCACATAGTGGAAGAGGCCATCCAAATCCCAGCCTTTTATTAAGTGCATGAATCCCATTCACAAGGGCTTTTGCCTTATGACTGTACCCAAAGATCTTAACACCATCACTGTACCCAAAGGTCTTAACACTATCACCTTGTGGTTAGGTTTTAACATGAATGGGGGGGCACAAGCATTCAGACCCTACCATCATAGACTGTTTATCTCGGAGTTTTTGTGTACAGAACTATTTGTCATATTCCTCTATTTTCTTTTTAATGTCTGCATGATCTACAGTGATAGCCCCTGTTTCATTTACGATATTGATAATTGGTACCTACCCAATTTTACTTCTTCAGTCTTGCCAGAGGTTTGATAATATTTTTTTAATATTGTCAGAGAATCAGCTAACTCATCATCTCATTGATTTTTCTGTATTGCTTTTCTACATCCAATGTTATTGATTTCTAGTCACATCCTGGGATGTGAGCATAGATTATTGAGACTTTGCCCCTTTTCTACTATATGTACTTCGTGCTACAAGTTTCCCTCTCCATACTGCTTTATCTGGCTCTGACAAATTTTGATATATTTAATTCCATCCAATCCAATGTAGTTTATACTTTCTTGAGATTTGCCCTTTGACTTGTTGATTATTTAGAAATATATTGTTTAATTTCAAATTTTTCCTGTTTTTTTTCTGTTTTCTAGTTTAATTCCATTGTGGTCATAAAACATATTCATATGCTTTTTATTCTTTAAGACATCTGACGCTTATTTTACAGATCAGGATATACTCTGTCTTGTTATATATTCTGTGGACATTGAAAAGAAAGTGTATTCTGCTGTTTTGGGGTGGAGTGTTGTATAAACATCAATTAGATTTTGTTGGTTCATACTCTTGAGGACTCACATCTGTGTAGATCTTCTTTCTAGTAGTTCTATCAAATATTGAAAAAGACATTTAGATCTCCCTAACTGCAATTCTAAATTTGTTTATTATGTCCAGTGCATACTCAGAGGCTGAGGCAGGAAGATTACTTAAGCTAAGGAGTTTGATTCCAGCCTGTGCAACAGAGCAAGACCCCTATCTCCAATACAACAAAATATTTTGTTTTGTTTTTCAATTTTATCAATTTTTGTTTCATACATATTTTGCAGCTCTGTTGCTTAGCACATACACGTTTAAAATTCCTGTGTCTTCTTCATGGATTGATCCTTTTATTATTGTATAATGTCCCCTTCTTTCTTTTGTATTTTATCTTGTTTTGATATCTACTTTAAGTGACATTCCTATAACCAGTCCTGTTTTATTCTTAATATTTGTATGTTTCTCATTTTTTTATTTTCACCTGGACCCGTTGTTATGTTTGAAGAGAGAGTTTCCTATAGATTACATATAGTTGGATTTTTCTTTCTTTCTTTTTATGGTTGAGATTCATTGAGGGTACAGAGAACTAGGTTACACTGATTGCATTTGTTACGTAAAGTCCCTCTTATAATTGTTTCCTGCCTCCAAGAGATTTGTCCAATTAGTGTGTCATGGTTGCATTCAGGTGATTTTCATTGAATATTTTTATTGATAGGTTAAGAATTAAGTCTGCCATCTCGTATGTTTGTTCTCTCTGCTTTTCATTGCTCTGATTTATTTTAACTGCCTTTCTATGAGTTAGTTAAACATATTTTATAATTACATTTTCATCTATTTATAGTGAAATTAAATGCATCTCTTTCTTACTATTTTGGTGGTTGTTTTGGGTATTACATATAAATGCTACACACTTTTTCTCTCACATACACACTTATCTCTGTTTATTGGTATCATTTTCCTAGTTTGAGTGAAGTGGAGAAAACTTACCTCCATTTATATCCTTTTATCCTTACTCATTTATAATGTTTTAGTCTTAAAATATTACTCTACTTCCATTTAGAATGAATTCAGATGTAGTTACGACTTTTATTTCAACTGTAAAACATAATTTAGAAGACTGAAGAAGAAAATCAAAGTCTATTTCCTTGTCCATATTTTTGCTTATTCTATTTTTCCTTCTTTCCTGATATTCTAAGATTTCTTTTATTTTTCCTTGTTCCCTTTCTAATAAAAATCCTTCCTCATCCACCCTTTTAGGTTGGGTTTGCTGGCAACAAATTCTCTTAGTTTTCATTCTGCTGAGTGTCTTCATTTCTCCATTTCTGAAAGATATTCTTTCTTGTTAAGGATTCTGAGTTGAAAATTCTTGTCTTTTAGCATTTAAAACATTTTCTGCCCCTTCTTTTTGGCCTTCACAGTTTCTGATGAGAAATCCACTCTTATTCATATGGTTTTGCCAATGTAACCATGGTGTCATCTCTCTCATTGCCTCAAGACCTTTTCTTTCTCTTTAGTTTTCACAAGTTTGATTATCATGTGTCTTGTTGACTTCTCTGGATAGAGACTATTTGGTGTTTATTAATCTTCTTGAATATATAGTTTAGGTCTTCTGTCAGATTTATGAAGTTTTCAATTTTTTTGCGGGGGGGTACTTCTTCATTTCTGCCGTTTTTCTCTACTCCCTCCGAGACACAGAATACATAAAAATTAGAACTTTTTTATAGTCCCACATGTTCCTGAGGATTAATTTAATTCTTTTTTTTTTAGGATATTTTCTCTCTGATGCTCAGATGGGATAATTTTATTTGCTCTACTTCAAATTCCCTGATTCATTTTTCCTATTGTTCCCTTCATTCTGCGGTCAAATATAACTACTAAAGTTTTTATTTCAGTTAATACATTTTTTAGTTCTAGTATTTTATTCTTAATTTCTTTTCCTCTTTGGGTTTGTAAGAAAGACTCTTTTTTCATATGTCTGAAATGTGCTCATAATTGTCACTGAAACACCTTTGTGACAAGAAAATATTTTTCAGATAATGCTAGTTTTTCATTTACATTATGTTATCATCTATTAACTATCTTTTTAAAATTCATTTTGAAATATTCCTACATCTTGATAAGATGAATAACTTTTTTACATTTTAGGTTTTAATATCCCTTAACATTGGGACATTATGTTATGAGACCCCAAATCTTTTTTAAACCTCTGTTTAGGTGGTTTCTTCTGACAGTGTTCTGGTAAGTAAAGGACTGCTACCTTGTCACTATCAGGTGGAGGTAGAAGTTCAAGTTCTCCACTTGACCTATGTTGACACCCAAGTTAGAGATTCTTCATTGTTACTGGGTGCAGGTGGAAAGTCTGGTTGCTCACAATGTCTCTATTGCCTTCCCTGAGTGGGAGGAGTGCCTCCTTCTTGCTCACAATTAGCCATCACTGACAGCATGAGGTGAGGTGCATGGCCTTGTTAGAATTAGGTGGTAGTGAAAGTCCTGACACTATCCAAGCAGAGAGGGGAGGGTGTATCATTACTGTGGTGAAAACATAGAAATTCAGGCACTTCGCCACCTGGGAATCCACTGACACTAGGGAGAAAAAAGGTGAACCTGAATTCTACCTGTCCATGTTAGAAGTTCAGACTCTTTACTTGGATTTCTCTTACACTACTTCAGTGAGAGATTTGAATACCTCATTTTACCCTGGTTTGATTGGAAGTCTAGCCTTTCCTCTGAGCCTTTGCTAGCATGAGTGGGGCTCGGACTCTATGTTTTCTGTAGTGTTTAGCTACAGTAGTAGAGTAGTTATTTTCTAAAAGTTTTCATTCTTTCGCAGCCACCTCTTTCCTCATCTTTTTGCTAGACAGAGTGAGTTTTTATTGGTTCTCTTTCCAAGTGTGCTGGATGGTATTTTTGGTACTTTTTGCTGCTTTAGAGAAGTCCAGTATATATGAAGTGAAAGAAAAAATAGGGAACTCACCATCATGTTATTGTTTGTATCCTGAAATCTCTAACATGTCTGTTTCTTCTCTTCACCTTTCAGAGATGTTGAGTATTTATTTTATAAATCATGCCTAACATTTTTACTTGAACTTAATTAGAGGAATAAGGCCAAGTACGTCTATTCTATTTTCCAAGAATCAGAAGTCCCCATGTTTTGTTTTTTCGTAGCTGCCTTTGTTGTTTTATGAACTGCCAAAATATTTTCTAGAGTTTCTGTCTATACAATTTAACTCCTATCAGCAATGTGGGAGAGGTCGTTTCTCTACACCCTCTCCAGTAGTGTGTAAATGTTGTCACTAGTGTTTATTGCTTCTCTCTTTTTAAATCATAGCTGTGTACATTAATGCAATCATGGGGTACAATGTGCTGGTTTCATATACAATCTGAAATATTTTCATCAAACTGGTTAACATAGCATTCATGGCATTTTCTTACTTATGGCATACAGACATTTATATTCTGCATTCAGTACGTTTCACCTGTACCCTTCTAAGATGCACCGTAGGTGTAGTCCCACTGATTACCCTCCCTCCACCCATCCTGCCCCTCCCTTCCCCTCCCTTACCCCTTTCCCCATATTCTTCTGCTATAATTGGGTTATAGCTTTCATATGAAAGCTATAAATTAGTTTCATAGTAGCACTGAGTACATTGGATACTTTTTCTTCCATTCTTGAGATGCTTTGCTAGGAAGAATATGTTTCAGCTCCATCCATGTAAACATGAAAGAGGTAAAGTCTGAATCTTTCTTTAAGGCTGCATAATATTCCATGGTGTACATATACCACAATTTATCAATCCATTCGTGGGTCAGTGGGCACTTGGGCTTCTTCCATGACTTAGCAAATATGAACTGGGCTGCAATAAATATTCTGGTACAAATATCTTTGTTATAATGTGATTTTTGGTCTTCCGGATATATACCTAGTTGAGGAATTATAGGATCAAATGGCAGATCTATTTTTAGATCTCTAAGTATTCTCCAAACATCTTTCCAAAAGGAACGTATTAGTTTGCATTCCCACCAGCAATGTTGAAGTGTTCCCTTTTGTCCACATCCACACCAGCATCTCTGGTTTTGGGATTTTGTGATGTGGGCTAATCTTACTGGAGTTAGATGATATATCAAAGTAGTTTTGATTTGCATTTTTCTGATGATTAAGGATGATGAACATTTTTTCATGTGTCTGTAGGCTGTGCACTTGTCTTCTTCAGAGAAGTTTCCCTTCAAGTCCCTTGGCCACCCTGGGATGGGAACACTTGTTCTTTTCTTGCTAATGTGTTTGAGTTTTCTGTGGATTCTGGTTATTAAACCTTTCTCGGAGGCATAACCTACAAATATCTTCTCCTATTCTGAGGGCTGTCTGCTTGCTTTACTTACTGTGTTCTTGGCTGTGCAAAAGCTTTTTAGTTCAATCAGGTCCCAGTAGTGTATTTTTGATACTGCTTCAATTGCCTAGGGAGTCCACCTCATAAAATATTCACCCAGGCCAATTCCTTCAAGAGTTTTCCCTGCACTTTCTTCTAGTATTTTTATAGTTTCATGTCTTAAGTTTAAATCTTTAATCCAGTGAGATTCTATCTTAGTTAATGGTGAAAAGTGTGGGTCCAGTTTCAGACTTCTACAGGTTGCCAGCCAGTTCCCCCAGCACCATTTGTTAAATAGGGAATCTTTTCCCCACTGAATGTTTTTAATTGGCTTGTAAAGATCAAATAACAGTAAGTAGCTGGGTTCATCTCTTGGTTCTCTATTCTGTTCCATACATCTACCTCTCTGTTTTTGTGCCAGTACCATGCTGTTTTGATCACTATCAATTTATAGTACAGTCTGAGGTCTGGTAGCGT
>CAUYRH010116770.1:0-23094 GCA_963574655.1 Perodicticus potto
CCACTAGGCATGATGTTAGCTGTTTTTTGTTTTTGTTTTTTTTTTCCATAGATGTCCTTTATTAGACTTAGGACTTTCCCTTCTATTCCTAGCTTATTGAGTGTTTTTATAATGAAGGGTGTTGAATATTATCAAATACCATTTCTCTGTCTGTTGAAATAATCATGTGGTTTTTGTTTTTTGTTATATTCATATAGCATATTAAATTGATTTTTTGGATATTAAAAAAAAAACCCAATTCCTTGTTTCATGAATTGTCTGAATGATTCTTTTGTTTTTCAATTTCATTGATCTCTGATTTAATTTTGGATATTTCTTCTGCTGGGTTTAGGCTTAGATTGTTCTTCTTTTTCCAATTCCATAAGATGGCTTGTGAGTTTGTTGATGTGCTCTCTTTCTGTTTTTCAAATGTAGGCATCTAAAGCGATGAATTTTCCTCTCAAAACTGCTTTTATAGTATCCCACAGGTTTTGGTAGCTTGTGTCTTCATTGTTTTTATGGTCAAGGAAGCTAATGATTTCCTGTTTTATTTCTTTCTGCACCCAATTGTCATTCAATAGAAGGTTGTTTAATTTCCATGCCTCTGTGTGGGGTTGAACATTTTTCTTGGAGTTGAGTTCCACCTTTAGTGCCTTGTGGTGTGACAGGATACAAGGTAAAATTCCAAATCTTTTGATTCTGTTGAGGTTTGTTTTGTGTCCTAGGATATGATCAATTTTGGAGAATGTATATAGGCTGATGAGAAGAATGTATATTCTTTATCTTTGGGATGGAGTGTACTATATACTTCTATCAAGCATAGTTATTCTAGGGTATCATTTAAGTCCTTATATCCTTGTTTAATTTCTGTTTAGAGGATCTGTCCAGCTCTGAAAAAGGAGTGTTAAAGTCCCCTGTTATTATGGTATTATAAGATATCATATTGCTCAGACTGAGTAAGGTCTGTTTCAAGAATCTGGGAGCATTTAAATTGGGTGCATAAATATTTAGAATTGAAACGTCTTCTTGTTGTATTTTTCCCTTGACCAATATAAAGTGACCATCTTTTTTGACTTTAGTTGCTTTAAATCCACATGTATCTGAAAATAAGACTTCAACTCCTCTTTTCTTCTGAATTCCATTTGCCTGAAAAATTGTTTTCCAACCCTTAACTCAGAGTTTTAATTTGTCTTTTGAAGCTAGGTGTGTTTCCTGCAGACAGCAAACGGATGGCTTGTGTTTTTTAATCCAATCAGCCAATCTATGCCTCTTCAGTGGGGAATTCAAGCCTTTAACATTTATTGAGATAATTGATAAATGTGGTTGTGTTCTATTCATCTTGTGTTCTATTCATCTATTTTGTGAGAGTCCATTGCTTAGTTTTATCATTTGCATCAGTGTGGAAGTTAGATTCTGTCCTTTAATTTCTGAGTTCTTACTTTGCTGTTGATATATTGTAATGGTCAGTGTGTAGCACAGGTTGACATATTTCCTATAGAGCTGGTCTCGTTGTGGCAAATTTCCTCAATGTTTGTATATCAGTAAATGATTTGATTTCTCTGTCAATTTTAAAGCTTAGCTTAGCAGGATATAGAATTGCAGGCTGGAAATTATTCTGTTTAAGTAGATTAAAGGTACCTGACCATTGTCTTCTTGCTAGAAAAGTTTCATTAGAGAAGTCTGCAGTCACCCTGATGGATTTGCCCCTATAGGTCAACTGGCACTTACTCCTGGCAGCTTGAAGAATCTTTTCTTTTGTCTTGACTTTGGACAGGTTCATCACAGTGTGCCTTGGAGAAGCTCTGTTAGAGTTGAACTGGGGTCCAATGTCCCTCTGAAACGAGTGTGTCAGAATCTTTGGTGATATTTGGGAAATTTTCATTTATAATATTCTCTAGTATGGCTTCCATTCCTCTGGGGCGTTCTTCTTTCCCTTCTGGGATACCTATAACTCGTATGTTTGAATGCTTCATAAAGTCCCATAATTCTGTCAGTTAATGTTTTGCTTTCTCTCTCTGCTTTTTTGCCTCGTTAACTATCTATCTCAAGAGCTTTGTCCTCTACCTCCGAAATTCTTTCTTCTGCATGGTATAATCTGTTGGTGATACTTTCTATTGTATCTTTAAGTTTCCTTAATTGACTGCTTCAGTTCCTTCAGCTCTGCTATATCCTTTTTGTATTCTTCATATGGTTCATCTCTTATTTGATTCTGTTTTTGGATTTCCTTTTCGTTATTTTCCACTTTATCAGCAGTTTCCTTCATTGTTTCCATCATTTCCTTCACTGTTTACCTCATCTGTATTCTAAATTCCCTTTCTAAAATTTCTTTATAGGAGGAATCCTCTGCAGTAGCTATCTCACATTCCCTTGGTGTGTGTGTGGGGGGGTTGCTCTGGACTGGTTTTTCATGTTTCCAGGAGTTTTCTGCTGATTCTTCCCCATGAGTGATTTATTTTATCTGTTTCTTTGCCCTAATTTTCCTTTCACTTCCTCTTGATCTTTAAGTTGCCATGCCTCTGGACTAAGGGTTTCAATAAGTCCTTTTGGTACAGGACCAGAAGGATAAGAAGAGTGAAGAGCAAGAAGGGACAAAAGAGAAAAATAAAGAGAGAAAAAAGAGAAAGGAGAGGGGGTGGGTAATAGGAAATATTGACAAAAAGAAGAGAGGCACAGAAAGAGGGAGACAGGAGCAATATAGGTGTACAGTAGGGGACTTTGACCCAACCTTACAAACCCCGAACCTCTGGGGGTGCTGTGTTGGGTGGTTCCCTTGAGGTCAGCAGCTCTTTGGTAGCCTATTCTGACATAGTACCTCACCTCCACCAAGTAGAGATGAAGGGAAAAAATGCTATAAATCAAACCAAAACAAGCAAACAAAACTTTACGGGATAAAATTGGGGGAAAAAAACAAACAATAGGGGTAGAAACACTAGCAAAACTGAAGTTCTAATTGTTGAAAAAGGCAACACTGGAAAATTGTATTTAAACTAGACAAATGAAGAAAGAAAAAGAAGAGAAAAAAAAAAGAAAAGTAAAATCTATAGGGAAAATGTTGAAATAAAAACAACAAACAAAAGAAAGACAAAAACAAGCAAAAATCAAAATCATAAAGAAGTCAGTATATATATCTTGGGAAAGAACCCAGCAAAGCTGAAGGGTGGGAGCCAAGCTGAGAGAAGAGATCGATAATGGCACATCTCTGCTGAGGCAAGCTGCAACTCCAAGGGAACAAATTTCAGGTACAGAACCCACCCCAAAGAGGATGTGTGTTCATCTCCTCCCCCAAGAGAGTCACTGGCTTGCTTGCTGTGAGATCTCTACTAGTGAGCAGTGAACTGAGGTCCTCTTCTCTCACCCCATGGGAGCAAGTTCCTGGAAGCTGGGACCCCTTCTCCAGAGAGTCCCTGCTGTGAGCCTGGGCATTCTCTAGGCTGGCATGAAGGTTGAACAAATATTTTCCCTACCACTTTGAACTTCCAATCCACCCTTCCCCCTGGCCTGGCAGGCTAGAAGCCCAACCCAGCAGAGACCAGAATGTTCATGGTTCTTTGTTAAGACTGGGCATTGCATAGTCTGAGGTAGCACAGCTACCCTGTACTTGTGAATCCCATAACAGTGCAGAAAGGCACAGTGGGGAAGGTGTCTGGCTTTGCTCTGAGAAAGAGCAACTCAGCAGCAGGCAGAGGCTTGGGTCTCCTTATGACAAGTGGAGGCTCATGAACCACCGAGGTGTGGGAACCCGAGTAGAGACATAGCCCACCTAGCATCAGCATTAATAGAGCGATCCCACTGGGGTCAAATTTTGGAGACACACCTCCCCAATTCTGTGGACTTCTGGAGGGAGCTAGATCTCGCATTGCAGGGATACCAGAGGACCAGAGTGGCTGGGGAAGAAGCACGATCTCTGAGGATGAAAAACATTTGCTGCTTTGTTAACCTCTAGTTTGGAACAAGCTCAGGTGAAACATTTCCCATTTTCCTTTGAGCATCTGAGGTAATCAGATTTCAACCCCACCAGTGGCTGGTGGCACAGTGTGGTTGCTTGGCTGATGTGGCATTGGCTTCCCTCTGACACTGGAAGGCCCAAATCCCTGGTTCATTTACTCATTGGAGGGAACTGGGCTATAGCCCATGGGGCTACCAGTGCCTGGGTGTGATGGAGGTGCAAGGTGGGGAAGAAGGCACCAGCCCCCCCTTGACTATTTTGCTGGGCAGGCCTTTCTGACTCCACAGAGCACTGGAGTGAGTTACACTTAAATTGCCATTGGACCACTGCTGCCTAGATGCTAAAGGCCTTTTGAACTCTCCCACCTGATTGGTGTTTGTGTTGAATGGGACAATTGGTTTGGAACTCTTGACCTGGGCTGATCACCTGGGGACCCACAAAGGTTGTACCCTGGTTGTGTTTTTCTTTTAGAGACAGAGTCTCACTTTGTCACCCTTAGTACAGTGCCGTGGCATCACAGCTCACAGCAACCTTCAGCTCTTGGGGTTAGGCGATTCTCTTGCCTCAGCCTCCTGAGTAGTTGGGACTACAGGTGCCCACCACAACGCCCGGCTATATTTTGTTGCAGTTTGGCTGGGGCCATATTTGAACCCACCACCCTCAGTATATGGGGCCAGCTACTCACTGAGCCTTGGGTGCTGTCCCCTTATTTTGTTTTGGTGGGTGGGTGGGATTCTCCTCTTCCAGTTGTTGCCTGGTGGGGGGGGGTTCTTGTTGCTTATATATCTCCACAGCTGAGATTTCAGCCCAAAGCCCCTGATTCACTAGGATTGGACAGAGACTAGCTGAATACAGGTCAGAGCCATCTAGCCCCACCACACCAAGCAGGTCCCAGAGTTTCAGGCTGTAGTACTGAATGGGACATTTGTAAAGCTCTAGGGGGAAAAGCCCCAATCACCAGTCCCAGTTCTTTGGTAAAGAGCTGGTTAATTACAACTCCAGGAGCACTCAATTCAATTTCAACTTACCAGCTTCTCTAAGTAAATGGTGAAAAATAATCATGGTGTGGAATCAGCAGAAAAACTCTGGCAACATGAATAATCACAGTAGATCAACTCCCCCAAGGAATGACAAAGGAGACACAACAGAAGATCCCATTCATAAACAAATGGCTGAGATGTCAAAAATCGAATACAGAATTTGGATTGCAAATAAAATTAAGAGAATGGAGGTAAAGCTGGAATTAGAAATTCAAGGAGCAATTCAAAAGTTGTCTCAAGAATTCAATGAATTCAAAGACAAAATCACCAAAGATTTTGACACATTGAGGCAAGAACCTGCAGCCCTCAAAGATCTGAGAAATACAGTAAAATCCCTCAGTAACAGAATGGAGCAGGCAGAAGAAAGAATCTCTGACATTCAAGACAAAGCTTTTGAATGCTCCCAAATGCTCAAAGAGAAGTGGAGAGCAAAAATGGATCATTCCCTGAGAGAACTGTGGGACCACTCCAAAAGAGCAAACATTCGCATTATTGGAATCCCTGAGAGGGAAGAGGGTGGTCCAAAAAGCACAGATACTACACTCCAAGAGATAATTGAGGAGAACTTCCCAAGCATGGCAAGAGATATTGAAATTCAGATAGTAGATAGTTTCAGAATCCCAGAAAGACTTAACCCAAATGAAGCATCTTCTAGACACATTGTAATTAACTTTGCCAAAGGAGAAAATCCTGCAAGCAGCCAGATGTAAGAAAATCATAACCTACAAGGGGAAGAATATTAGAATGACTGCAGATCTCTCTGCTGAAACTTTTCAAGCCAGAGGAGGATGGTCATCAACCTACAATCTCCTAAAACAAAACAACTTTCAGCCCAGGATACTGTATCCAGCTTAACTGAGCTTCATTTAGGACAGAGAAGTTAAATACTTTAACAAAATATCCACGTTGAAGAAATTTGCCATAACCAAACCAGCTCTTCAGGATATTCTCAGACCCATCCTCCATACTGACCAGCCCAATCCTCTACCACCAATGTAAACTCACTCTGAAATTCTTGACTAAAACCCAATTTCCACAGTGGTGAAAAGATTTAAAATGTCCACTGGACTTTCAAAAAACTTGACACCCAAAATATTACCAGGCTTATCAATACTCTCAATTAATGTGAATAGCTTAAATTGTCCTCTTAAGAGGCACAGGTTGGCTGACTGGATACAAAAACTCAGGCCAGATAGCTGCTGCATATAGGAATCTCATCTGACCTTAAAGGATAAATATAGACTCAGGGTGAAGGGATGAACATCTGTAATCCAGGCAAACAGAAATCAGAAAAAAGCAGGGGTGGCAATTTTATTTGCAGATACATTATGCTTTAAACCAACAAAAGTAAGAAAAGACAAGGATGGTCACTTCATATTTGTTAAGGGAAACACTCAACATGATGAGATGTCAATTATTAACATTTATGTGGCCAAGCAGAATGCTCCTCAATTTAAAAGGGAGACATGAGCAAGGGAGACATGAGCAATTTAATATCTTCCAGCACCATAATAGTTGGAGATTTTCACACCCCTTTGGCAGTGTTGGAAAGATCCTCCAATGTGAAACTAAGCAAAGAAATTTTGGACTTAACCTTCACTATACAACAATTGAATTTATCAGACATCTACAGAACATTTCATTTTAACAAAACTGAATACACATTCTTCTTATCAGCCCATGAAACATCCTCCAAATTGACCACATCTTAGGTCACACGTCTAACCTCAGCAAATTTAAAAGTATAGAAATTATTCCTTATACTTTCTTGGATCATCATGCTATAAAAGTTGAACTCACCAAAAACAGGTATCTGCATACTCATACAAAGACATGGAAACTAAATAATGTTATGCTGAATGATAGCTGGGTCATAGATGAGATTAACAAGGAAATTGACAAATTTTTGGAACAAAACAATAATGCAGACACAAATTATCAGAACCTGTGGGATACTGCAAAGGCAGTCCACAGAGGGAAATTTATAGCCTTGCAAGCCTTCCTCAAGAGAATGGAAAGAGAGGAAGTCAATAACTTAATGGGACATCTTAAACAACTGGAAAAGGAAGAATGTTCCAATCCCAAACCCAGCAGAAGAAAAGAAATAACTAAAATTAGAGCATAATTAAATGAAATAAAAATCAAAAGAATTATTTAAAAGATCAACAAATTGGGCTTGGTGCCTGTGGCTCAATGGGCTAAAGTGCCAGCCATGTACACCTGAGCTGGTGGGTTTGAATCCAGCCTGGACCTGCCAAACAACAATGACAGCTGCAACCAAAAAATGGCCGGGCGCTGTGGCGGGCGCCTGTAGTCCCAGCTACTTGGGAGGCAGAGGCAAGAGACTCGCTTGAGCCCAGGAATCGGAGGTTGCTGTGAGCTGTGATGCCATGGCACTCTATCCAGGGTGATGGCTTGAGGCTCTGTCTCAAGGAAAAAAAAAAAAAGATCAACAAATCAAAAAGTTGTTTTTTTGAAAAATTCAACAAAATTGATAAACCTTTGTCTAACCTAATAAAAATTGAAAATTAAAGTCCCTAATATCATGAATCAGAAATGACAAAGGTGGGTGACACCCGTGGAAAAGTGGGTAGGTTGCTGGCTCCATGTACCAAGGGTGGCAGGTTTGAACCTGGCCTTGACCAAACTGAAATAACAACAACAACAAAAAATATAGCTGGGTGATGTGGCTGGTGCCTGTAGTCCTAGCTACTCAGGAGGCTGAGGCAACAGAATCTCCTAAGCCCAGGAGTTGGAGATTGCTGTGAGCCACAGCACTCTACCAACAGTGATAAATTGAGACTCTGTCTCTAAAAAAATAAAATAGAATAAAATAAAATAAAATAAAAATACATGAAAATAACAACAGACACCTCAGAAATTCAAAGAATCCTTAATGAATACTACAAAAACTTTATTCTCAGAAATATGAAAATCTGAAAGAAATTGACTAATACTTGGAAGCAAACCAACTTCCTAGACTTAATCAGAAAGAATTGGAAATGCTGAACGGATTTATATCAAGTACTGAAATAGAATCAACTATATGAAATCTCCCTAAAAAGAAGAGTCCAGGACCAGATGGCTTCACATCAAAATTCTACCAATCATTTAAAGAAGAACTAGTACCTATATTACTTAACCTTTTCCAAAACATTGAAAAAGAAGGAATACTTCCCAACACATTCTATGAAGTAAATATCACCCTGATCCCCAAACCAGAAAAAGACCCAACAAGAAAAGAAAACTATAGACCAATATCGTTAATGAACATAGATGTAAAAATATTCTATAAGATCCTAGCAAACAGAATCCAGCAACACATCAAATGAATTATACACCATGACCAAGTGGGTTTTATCTCAGGGTCTCAAGGTTGGTTCAATATATGTAAATCTATAAATGTAATACATCACATAAACAAAATAAAAAACAAAGACCATGTGATTCTCTCAATTGATACAGAAAAAGCTTTTGACAATATCCAACATCCTTTTATGATCATAACACCTAATAGGTATAGAATGGACTTTTCTTAAACTGACAGAGGTCATCTACAGCAAACCCACAGCCAATATCATATTGAATGGAGTAAAATTGAAAACATTTCCACTCAGATCAGGAACCAGGCAAGGTTGCCCATTGTCTCCACTGCTTTTTAACATTGTTATGGAAGTCTTAGACATCACAATCAGGTAAGAGAAGGCAATCAAGGTATACAAATAGGGTCAGAGGAGATCAAACTTTCACTCCTCATAGATGATATGGTTTTATACCTGGAAAACCCCAGGGACTCAACCACAAAACTCTTAGAAGTGATCAAGGAATACAGTCACGTCTCAGGCTACAAAATCAATACTCACAAATCAGTAGCTTTTATGGATACCAATAATAGTCAAGCGAAAAAAACAGTCAAGAACTCTATTCTCTTTACAGTTGTACCAAAGAAGATGAACTATTTGGGAATTTATCTAACAAAGGACATGAAAGATCTCTATAAAGAGAATTATGAAACTCTGAGAAAAGAAATAGCTGACGATGTTAACAAATGGAAAATGATGATGCTCATGGCTGGGAAGATTCAACATTGTTAAAATGTCCATATTACCCAAAGCAATTTACAAATTTAATGCAATCCCTATCAAAGCACCCCTGTCTTTAAAGATCTGCAAAAAAATAGTACTTTGTTTTATATGGAACCAGAAAAAACCTTGAATAGCCACAACATTACTCAGAAATAAGAAAAAATCAGGAGGAATCATGCTTCCAGAATTCAAACTATACTATAAATCTATAGTGATCAAAACAGCATGGTATTGGCACAAAAATAGAGAGGTAGATGTATGGAAGAGAATTGAGAACCAAGAGATGAACCCGGCCACTTATCCTCATTTGATCTTTGATAAGTCTATCAAAAATATAAATTGGGGGAAAGATTCCCTATTTAACAAATGGTGCTGGGAGAATTGACTGGCCCCTTGTAGAAGACTAAAACTGGACCCACACCTTTCACCATTAACAAAAATTGACTCTCATTGGATAAAAGATTTAAACTTAAGACATGAAACTATAAAGATTCCTGTAGAGAGTGCAGGGGAAACACTTGAAGAAATTGGCCTGGGAGAATACTTTATGAGGAGGACCCCCTCGTGCAATTGAAGCAATACCAAAAATATATGTCTGGAATCTGATCAAACTAAAAAGCTTCTTCACAGCCAAGAACACGGTAAGTAAAGCAAGCAGATAGCCCTCAGAATGGGAGAGGATATTTTCAAGTTATGCTTCTGACAAAGGTTTGATAACCAAACCACAGAGAACTCAAACTTACTAATAAGAAAAGAACAAGTAATTCCATTTCATTGTGGGCAAGGGACTTGAACAGAAGCTTCTCTGAAGATAGGGGCATGGCCTACAGGCACATGAAAAAATGCTCATCATCTTTAATCATCAGAGAAATGCAAATCAAAATCACTTTGAGATAGCATCTAACTCCAGTAAGAGTGGTTCACATAACAAAATCCCTGAACTATAGATGTTGGCATGGATGTGGAGAAAAGGGAACACTTCGTGCTCGCTTCGGCAGCACGTATACCAAAATTGGAACGATACAGAGAAGATTAGCATGGCCCCTGTGCAAGGATGACACGCAAATTTGTGAAGCGTTCCATACTTTTAATTAAAAAAAAAAAAAAGAAAAGGGAACACTTCTGCACTGCTGGGAGTGCAAGCTAATACGTCCCTTTTGGAAAGAAGTATGGAGAATACTCAGGGATCTAAAAGTAGACCTGCTGCTTGACCCTGCAATTCCTCTACTAGGTGTATATCCAAAAGATCAAAAATCACTTTATAACAAAGATATTTGCGCCAGATTGTTCATTGCAGCTCATTCATAATAGTCAAGTCATGGAAGAAGCCCAAGTGCCCATTAACCCATGAATAGATTAATACATTATGGTATATGTATACCATGGAATATTATGAAGCCTTAAAAAGATGGAGACTTTACCTCTTTTACCTTTAAATGGATGGAGCTGTAACCTATCCTACTTAGTAAAATATCTCAGGAATGGAAGAAAAAATATCCATTGTACTCAGTACTATTATGAAACCAATTTAAAATCACTCACACTTTCATATGAAGAATAGATCACAACTATGGCCCAAGATGAAGGAGGGAGTGGGGAATGAAGGGGGGGAGGAAGGTCAGATTGAGGGATGGTGAATGGTGGGATCACACCTATGGTGCATAATGCAAGACTACATGTCAGATCTATTAAGTATAGAGTATAAATGTCTTAACACAATAATTTAGTAAATGAGATGAGGTACATATTAACCAGTGTGATGTAAGCGTTCCTAATTCTATATGAAATCAGCACATTGTACCCCATAAATGCATTAATGTATACATGATCTATGTGTTTATGATTTAATAAAAAAAGAATGGAAAAGCAAATATCCAATGTACTCAATACTAATAGGAAACCAGCAGATGAACAACTACCCACCCACGTGAGAGAAAAACACAATTAAATTTAAGAAGAGGGGGGAGAGGAGAAGAGGGAGGGGGATGGGTGTGTTCTCCCTTAATGGGCACAATGTAAGGGTGTGTGGCACACCTCCTGGATGAAGGGCTCAAGTACAACTTGGACTTTACCTAACAAACATAAACAATGTAACCTAATCATTTGTGCCCTCATATAAATCTGAATTTACAAAAAGAAAAAGCAATCAATTAAACATGAAATGTCAGAGTTTTCTGGGAATATTATATTGAAAACTAAATACACATAGTTAATTCTTAAAGTAAAAGAAATATAAATAATAATAACTATATTTCTTCTGTCCACAGATTCTTCAAGGGGCAACATCAGAACTCACATAGCAACAAAAAATGGAAATGACCCCCCAAAAGTCAAAGCTGTCTGTATACCTTCCTTCTTTGTGCTGACTATGTGTGATTAAATTTAATCAATTTTCCATTTTCTTTAGACATGCAATTTTGGACAATAGGGATCATGATCACTTCATTTGTTTTTTATCAACTGTATGAAGCAAAAGTAATTGATCTATCTGTCACTTTGCATCTCCAGACCCACTTTTTTTTTTGCCCAAGTACCAGAAAACTGGAGCAACTGCCATGTGGTCTCCACCAAGGAGAGACCTTCTATGAGGGAGAAAACTAATACTAGATGACTCATTTCTCTTTCTGAGATGAAAGACCCTGTTGTTATTCTGGTGCCAGTCTACACAGGACACCCAGTGCCTCAAAGACTCCCATGTCCTGGTGAGAGGGTCCCCAGGAAGCCTGGGATGGTGACCAAAGTGACCCAGGCAGGGAAGCTTCAAGCTGACTCTGTGAGGTCAGGATAAAGAATGAGCCTGCCCTGAGAGCAGCTAGGCCTGGGTCCAGGTGTAATGTTACCTGCCCCTAATGAGGTAACACTGGCAGGTGTGGCTGTGGTCATAGCTCTGGATATCCTGTGATCCTGACCTATCAATTTAATCTTCTCCTCCAGGGTGTGTTGTTTCTAAGGCCTCTTTTCACACCAGTGCTTGTTTGCACTTAACAGATTCTGCACAGATAACCAGTAGTCCCTTACTCAGCCACAGCATGTCAATGGGCATGATCTAGATAAACCTTGGGGTCCCCCCACCAAGAGGCTCCTCATGTTTACAAAGCCCATGTTGATCTCTCCTCAAGCTGCAGAATGTCTGTCCTTTGTTTTTTGTACATCCTCAGTCCACAGTTTGCTGTGTCTTGCAAATTCCAGACGGAGGCCAAGTCCAAGTCTTACATGCAGATTCTAGTTGGGAATCCCATGGGCTCTGCATTCTTGGGCATTATAGGGAAGGAAGGGGAACAGGAGAGATTTCCCCCATTAATCCAGCTCTATAGCATCCTAAAGAAACCAATGCCTCAGATTTAGAATTTGGAGCTGGAGATTTAGGGACCTACAGGGGCAGGTAAGCAGCAGAAGCTTCTGCACATCCTCTGGCATTTGGGCAAAGGAAGTGGCAGGAGTGGAGGTCTGGAGAATGACCCTTTTGCAATACAAGAATTGAGACTGATATTCTCATTTATCTAGTACTCTTTTCATTTTTTTTTTGAGACAGTGTCTACTTTGTTGCCCTCAGTAGAGTGCTGTGGCATCACAGCTCACACCAACCTCAAACTCTTGGGCTCAAGCTATTCTCTTGCCTCAGACTCCCGAGTAGCTGGGACTCCAGGCACTCGTCATAACGCCTATCTCACTCATACTCAGTTTGGACTCCAATTCATGAGTTCAAGTTATCTACCTGCCTTGGCCTCCCAGGGTGCTGGGATTACAGGAGTCAGCCACTGTGCCCAGCCACCAATATTATTATTATTATTGTTTTATTTCTCATCATAGGAAAAATTTTAAAACATGTATTATGCACTGCATATATCAGCAAACTCTTTATCCCTTTCTGAAATTTGTAGTCTATTTATATTTTCAGCACACACTGTCATATTTAAAATACTATGCTAGACACAACCTCTTACATTACCAGCAAATACCATGAAGATAGATGGGTTAAGATTTTTCTTCCTAATACAATTTAGGCAAACAGCTGAGTGTGTCTTGAAGTCATCCTTTGATTTTTAACAGGGTAAAGATATTTTCTAAGAGTCTAAACGTAAGCTAGAAGTTGGGGCAAATCCCCACAGCACACGTGGGAATTACCAGTCCCTCTCCTGGACCAGAGCTTCTCACCTTGGCTACACATTACAATCACTATGGTAGAGAGGGAGTCCGAGTTAAAATCACATAAACCAAATAACAGCAGGCAAATTAAATCTCGGTCCCTGGAGTGGGACCTGCTTACTGATATGATCAATAGTTCTCCATGTGATTACAGTGTGGCTAAGCCTAAAACGGTGTGTTAAAGCAAAATCTTTGGGTGACCAGTTGGAAATGATTTCTGAAATGATTATAAACACATTTATTGCTGGGTTGTGGCCTTTCACTCTTACCTGCATTACCTACATACTATCCTTTGCCCGACAGACCTCTGCTACTCATTTTGTTCTTGATTCAACTCAGTTCCCCATGTGCTGGGTGCACACTCTGTCTGTGCAGGGCCCTGGGCTAGGTGCCCTGGTCTTGGGGAGCATCACTGTGGGGAGGAATTTTCTGGGGGAAAAATGCCCCATAAATCAAAATCATGCTACTTAGCAAACTGAGGTATATTTGAAAGACCTAGCAAGTTAACCAAGGTTTAGGACATGAATAAACACCTCGGAATATCAGCGCTCATTTGATGATGTCCAGAGTCAAGGTGTCCCACAGTAACGCAGACAAAAAATTGCTTTTATTCTGAGGTATTAAGTTACAAAATGTGTGAAAATATGGGAAATGTAAACTTATTATTTATTTATAATATGCATACAGAAATACATGCACAAAGCCTTCATGGAAAGCTTGACAAAGTACCACAAAGCCAGTATACTTGTGTAACCAAGAAATAGAACCAGCCTGACTCATGCCCCTGACTATCACTTTCTTTCTCTTCCTCCCCAAGGGCAACCAAGATCTTAACAGCTAATACAGTATGTTAACTTCATTTTGTTACACAAGTGATTATGACAGAAACTCTTGAACATATACAAAATATGATAATAGACTTGGGAACTTACCTCAACTTCTAAGCATGTGCCATTTTTTTTTAAATCTACACTTCAATCCACTCTCCACTCTTCGTTTTATAGTAACTTTCATGAAATATGATGTATATACATTAAAAATACACTATTAATTGCACTCTTTGACACATTGATGCACGAATATAAAGTCTGCTCTTATAAGGAGAGAATTGCCTCAATTAACAACCGTTAATGTGTATGTGAATCACCTAAAAATATTATTTAAAGTACAGCTTTTAAAGAATAGGTGTGAGTTTTGCCTGAGAATTAATATTTCTAACAGAGTGTAAATCTATAGAACATGTGATAATTACTAGTTTGCTTTTATCTAAGGTGAATAAAATTTGATGAATAAAATTAAGAAAAATTGATTTTAAGTGAAAGGACCAATGAAACACCTGTGAAATACAGTTAACTATAGTAGCATTTCATTTCTTTTTCTTTTTTAGAGACAGAGTCTCATTTTATCTCAGTAGAGTGTTGTGGTGTCACAGCTCACAGCAATCTCTAACTCCTGGGCTTAGGCAATTCTCTTGCCTCAGCCTCCTGAGTAGCTGGAACTACAGGCGCCTGTCACAACACCCGGCTATTTTTTGTTGCAGTTTGGCCAGTGCCGGGTTCGAACCCACCACCCTTGGTAAATGGGGCTGGTGTCCTACCCACAGAGCCACAGGTGCTGCCCTGTAGTAGCATGTCATTCACAATCACTTAAACTTACCAAACAATTTTACAATAATTTTGGCAACCAAAATTAGCAAAATATCTATGATGGTTTCCATGGAAATTATCCCTGAGAGTAAAAGAAATCTAGTATTGTAAGAGGCAACTGGTTGAAAACAGCAAAAGTTTGAAAGATAATGTCCTACTCAGTAAGTAGCAGACCTCTTTCCACCCATGTTTGGCCTTCACAGAGTTACCCTCAATTCAGTCATTTACACACCAAGTGCAAAAAATTCTTATAGTTTTCTATTTAAAATTACATTTTAATGCAATAAAATTTAACTCAGTTTCTTAAATATTAAATAACCTAAAATTATTTACGTGAAATTATGATAAGTTTCATTTAAACACAAGTTTACATAATTTCATCACATAGTGTCTGTGTGTCTGCCTTCAGGATTCTCTGGGGTCCCCCCAATTACACAGGCACCAGAGCTGGGGAAACAGAGACTCACCACACACAGGCTGTTCCCTGCCTCTTTTCCCTCTTCAGGGCATCAGCTCCTCAGTCATGTGCGAGTGGAGGGTGGATACTGCCTAACATAGAGGGTCCCAATCTTGGGCACTCTCCTCAGAGGAGGTGACCAAAAGATCCTCCTAGGGGACACTTCTTGAGACATGGCTGAGCCCCCTAAGATGTGAGGGCTCTGAGCAGAAGGGAGGGATGAAGCAGCTGATCTGATTCCAGAGCTCCACTACTTCTTGTCCCATGTCCTCGACAATTCTGAGGGGGTGTTCTGAAACTTGTCTAGATGGTAGAGGTTGGGGGACAGGGTGGGCTTTGATAGGACTCAGGTGAGTTTTGTCATGGGAGGAAGGCAGTCAAGGCTCAGCATGAGGGCTGTTGTCCTTATGGTCACTTGTGTTGACTGTTTGGATCCAAGTCTATTTTCACTATGGAGGACAATGGAGAGTCTAATTCGCTCGAAGACCTCATCTCTGATTGTCTTCAGATGATGAGGTCTTGAAGGGATTGGATCTCTGTATCTTTAGGAAATTGTGGAAAGTCTTGTTGAGAACCTGAGAATATCAATTGCCTGGCACTTGAATCCTCTTTTGGAGTCCTGACTACATACATGCTTGGCAGGCAGAATGTTGCAATTGCACTCACATCAGCAGGACATTTTGCCAGAAGTTGGGGAAGTGGCCAAGCCACGTATGTTCATGGGCTCTGAGGAATATCATGACAGCAAACATCAGGCCTGCTTACTGTTATCTTGGCAATGAGTGTCCAGTTCTGGCCAAAGTGCCTGGTTCCAGCAGGGGGCCAATTGGAACAATTCTCATTGTAGCCTTTATCAGTCCATGAGGTGAATAGAAGCCCAGTTCTTGTCCTGATGGGAGGGGCTCTGCCAAGTGCACTGATTGCATCTCAGATTTTTTTTTTTTTTAAACAGCTGGCTGATTTGGGATACTGGATTCAGGGCAGATTTATTCTTGAATGTGTGGACAGACATCAACTTGCTAGGATGACGTGAGAGAGACAGCATTCAAATAAAATGTGCTAAGAACCCCTGACAATGAAGAGTGTAAACACAAAAAACAACCACAAAGAAAGATGCAGGATGTAAGAAAACATTCTACATAAAGAGGCATTCAACTTCAATAGTGGATAGAAAAATTAAATTACAAAATACATATGGTTTGTGTGACCATCAGATTGAAAAATTAAATGGTTCCTATTTCTGTCACTTTTAATGATCAGTAGTTTGTACATACTTGTACAGGATATAAATGATCAATAAATTTTTGGAGAACAATTCAGTAATATGTATCAAGACTTGAAATGTGTATGTTCTTGCATATAGGATTCTATTTCCTAGAAGGCATTTGATAAGAACATTTAAACATTTGTATAAAAATGCCCACTATTATTATTATTTTTTCCTTTTATTAAGTCATATACACGTAGATCATGAATACACTTATGCATTTGTGGGGTACAATGTGTTGCTTTTTAAATACAATTTGGAGTACTTCCATCAAATTAATTATGTATTAAAACAATAATCAAGTAAATGAGGCAAAAGTTATATTATTATTTGTTTTAAAGGCAGAGACCTACTATTTAGCCCAGGGTATGGTGCAATGGCATCATTGTAGCTCACAGCAACCTCAAATTCTTGGGCTCAAGTGATCCTCCTGCCTCAGCCTCCCAAGTAGCTGGAACAATAGGCACCTGCCATGAGGCCTGGCTTTTTTTTTCTTTCTTGTAGTTTTAGTAGATACGGGGTCTTATTTTTGCCTAGGCTGGTCTTGAACCTTTGAGCTCAAGCAATTCATCCATGTCCACTACCCAGAGTGCTAGGATTACAGGTGTGAGCCACCATGCCTGGACCCCACACTATATATATATATTTTGAGACAGAGTCTCAGTCGCCCCTGGGTAGAGTGCCATGACATCACTCTCACAGCAAACTCAAACTCTTGGGCTTAAGCAATTCTCTTGCCTCAGCCTCTGGAGTAGCTGGGACTACAGGCGCCCACCACAATGCCTGGCTATTTTTTATTTGTAGTTGTCATTGTTATTTGGCAGGCCTGGGCTGGATTTGAACCCACCAGCCTCAGTGTATGTGGTTGGCACACTAGCTGCTGAGCTACAGGCGCCAAGCCCTCCCCACCCCAGCTATTATTCTGATAGTGAATATGCAAATAATATAAAAGAAGAAAGAAATAAAAGAAGGAGAAGGAGAATACACGTATTTGAGGAATCCTTTTGGACATCCTGGGTTTTTAGGATAATTCCCACCTAAGAAAGTCACAAAGACAAAATAAAGGATCTCATGAAGACCAATTAAATAGGAAACCAGGAAGAAAAACACCTTAGGAGTCCATTTACTTTCTGTTTGCTGATGCTTCAATTGAAGTCTCCTGGGAATCTGTAGCAGTAGGATTTTCCTTTGATAACTTTCTTTTCTTTTCTTTTTTTTAAATTTCAGGTTAATGTGAAGGTATGTTTGATTAGGATACACTATTTGTGTATGTAAGCTAACATCCAAAGTCTGAGTTGCAGTTGAGTCCTTCATCCAGGAAGTGTGTCTTATATACCTACATTGTACCTGATAGGTGGGAATTTACCATGTCCTCTCCCCATCCCTTTTCTTAAATTTATTCTTTTTCTCATGTGGGCCTATAGGTGTTGATCCACTATTTTCAGATTAGTACTGAGTACATAGGATGCTTGCTCTTTTATTCTTTATATACTTTACTTAGGAGAATGTTCTCCAAATCCAACCAGGTAAATACAAAAGATGACAAGTCTCCATATTTTTATGGCTGAGTAGTATTCCATGGTATACATCTTTGCAATTGTGAATTGAGCTGCAATAGACATTTGAGTTCAAATGCCCTTGTGGTAAAATAACACATTTTCTTCTGGGCAGATACTTAGTCATGGAATTGTGAGATAAAATGAGTGGTCTACTTTAAGCTCTTTGAGGTGTGTCTATACTTCTTCCCCAAAAGGCTGTACTAGTTTGTAATCCCATCAACAGTGCCTAAGTACAACCCTCTCACCACACCCATGCCAGCATCTGCAGCTTTGTGATCTTGTGATGTGGGTTATTTTTAGTGGTGTTAGGTGATATCTCAAAGTAGTTTTGATTTGCATTTCTAAAGTTTAGAGCAATGCCAAATTTAGGAACAAATTCCATGCTATAGCCCTATTGAATCATTCCTTTTTTCCACTGCTACCACTGCTGTTAATTTAGGCTTTTATTATTTGTCGCTTACCTAAATTCACTTTTTCCTTTCTTTGGTTCATCCCACCAACTGCTGTTTTGGTTAATCTTTCAAAACTTGATTACTGCACTCACTTAACTCAAAAACCCTTCTGCTGACTATTTATTACTCCAAACTAAGTTCAAATTCTAAGGTATAGCTTGCAAAGTCCTAAGTTATCTAGGGCCAACTACCACTCATCATTTCCAACTACTTTTCTATACATTAATATACTTACCCAAACTAGTCTCTTTGGCACCTGCCTTGTTCCAGGACTGGCTCACTTAAGATTCTTATATCGTCACGAAATCTTAATATTGAAATAGATCTTATAGTTCATCAATTCAATCTCATTTTTTACAAATGAGAAAACAGGCTGCGCACAGTGGGTCACACCTGTAATCCTAGAACTCTGGGAGGCTGAGGTAGGTGGATTGCTTCAGGACAGGAGTTTATGGCCATCCTGAGCTAAAGCTAGACTCCCATTTCTACTTTATAAAAAAAAAAAAGACATAGAAAATCTAGCTGGACATGGTGGTCAGCATCTGTTGTCCCAGCTACTAAGAAGGCTGAGGCAATGGGATCTCAGGAGCCCAAGAGTTGGAGGTTGCTATGAGCTATGATGCCACAGCTCTCTAGCCAGGGTGACAGAGTAAAAAATAATAAATAAATAAATAAAAGTGAACAAACAGGGACAAAGAAGATTGACCAGTTCAGACAAGTAACACTGGGCTAGAGCAGAACAAAGATCTGCCTCTTCTCATCGAGAATTGTTTCCACTTTCTTACCTTACTATAGCATCAGATTTTGCTTTTAAATTACTTTTCAATAAATTCTTAGGATATTTTCCTTAGGAGACTAAACGTTGAAAACTAGTTGTGTATATGAGAACCCCTGTCACCCTATCCAATTCTAATTTCAATTTATTTTATGTTTGGAGGTTTTGGGGTATTTTTGTTATTATTGCTTTTGGGTTTTTTGGTTTGTTTTTTTTTTTAAGAAACTATGTTGCCCTGGATAATTGTAATGAATTGGCTTAATTAGTTGTATGTATTTTGCATATGTATAAAAACAGAAATAGCGATAAGTTATAGAGAAAGACATTTGTTTAATAAATTCCATATTGTACGCCAACATTCCTGCTAGCTCCTTTACAATGTAAGTTTAAGTGCTATAATAACAATATATAGAAAATACTATCTACACACCGCAGTGCTAACTTTGCTCTGGGAGCTGTAAAATGTTTCAGAGAAGCCAACAGGCAGGTTTCTCCCTTTGCCTTTTACTATCCCTGTCCCTTTTAGACCTCTTCTCTCATTCCCCCCAGTAACAGAATGTGCAGCAATATTCAATGAAAACTTGTGGAATTCTATTTTGGTAAAAAAAAATAAATAAATAAATTAGTTTTCCACACACAACTTAAGGCCTCATCCAAATCCAGGCCTGGTCCTCGTCACGTGACAAATACCTTCGGCGCTGGTGACTGTGTTATTAGGCACTGTCCCTCTGCCTTAAACCGCCATTCTGGCCCCTCAGGCCATTTTACCTGCCTTCTTTCTCCCTTGACAGCCCCTTTTACCTTCTTGCTTGTGCTTCTGTCCCACTGGAGACCCAGAGAGGAAGCTTCCATCCTGGCTCATACCCTCGCTTCATTCAGTCACATACACGTTCTTCTCTCCAGCTCCACCAAGACCGTACTACTTCCCACAGCAGCATCCGAGCCTTCCTCCTCTGTGAAAGGGCGGGAAACCAGAAACGAGCTGCGCGTGTGCAATCTGTTTGTGGGGGCGGGGCGGGTGCAAGTCACGTGACAAGGCCTTTTGGCCTCCCTTGGCCCTTTCTTCTCTTTATTACCTACACCTGTTTCTCCTCGGTTTGATATATCTTCGAAACAGAAACCTCTCTCCACCTCCTAGTGTTTGGGGAAGAAAGAAAAAAATTTGCAACTGCCAACTTACTGGTAAGTTCCCACCTATTGGCTACAATGTAGGGGTATGTGGTGCACTTCCCAGGTGAAGGACTCCACCACACGTCTTTTCCTTACAAATCTAAATAATGTAACCTAATCGTATGTACCCTCATATTAACACACACACCCCCAATAAAATCTGGGACAGATCTTTCAAGAAAACAGTGGGAAGAATTACCAAAGAAAAGTAGGGCATGTTCCAGTACTTGGAATCTCAGCAAAGGAATCCAAAATAGTACATCTACCTCCTCTTTCCAGGTAAAATTTACGGCCTATTCCAAATGTTTATTTGCAGGAGGGTTTACACCCCGCATTTCCCTGGCCTGCAAGTGAGGCTTGAAGAGACAGAACCTCAGTGCCTGTCCCTCTTTTTCTTAAGTGCAACCAAATTTTCAGAATCACATCTTTTTAGAAAATTCCTTTCTGGATTTTTCAGTCAGTTTAGTCGATTTAAATTGGCGTCAACTTTCAAAAAGTAATTTTCTAACATATGTAGCTTAGCCTCATTGGGTGCTTTGATGTGCAGACTTTGATGCACCTTTTCAAAGACAGACATTCTAAACTTATGCCCAGCTAGTTGATGTGGAAAAAAAGAGCAAAGCACCTCCTAAGACAAAGGTCGGTAACACCTCTCTATAAGCTCCAGGTATAAAATCTTATTTCTTAATGAATTATATTTAACACTTATATACATTACTTTTTCCTCTTGCTTATTTAAATATTATCATCAAAATTTTTAAGTATTGAGTATATAAATTTACATATTTACTGTTTGTAAAAAAAAATGTTTTAAGTGGTTTCCTAGAAAATAGGCATTCAGTTTTTTTAATTTGTTTGCTAATAATGGAAAATATAGGCCAGGTACTAAGTATGAATCCAGATGTTTATGGTAAAGTTTCTGACAGTCTTTAAAGGGTCACAAACACTGTCTGAGGTCTGACAGCAATCTGCGCTGAATTTTCATCAGCTGTGGTAAATGAAGGAAAAACTAATATGTTTTTCATCAAGTCAAATGGCAACAAGATTAATAATAAAAATAATACCTAATATTTACTGAGAACTTACTTTATGCCAAGCACCATGGTAAATATTTTATATGCTCGTTGATCTTTATTTTTAAAACTGTGACCTAGTACTATTATCATTTCTACAGATAAAGAAATTGAAGCTTAGAGAAATGACATAAATAACTCATCCTACAATTTCTGGTAAAACCAGGTTCTGAACACAAGCTTGATTCTGTAGAATTTAATGCTATTGATAACTTATTCGAATTCTTTCTTTCTTCTCCATGACATTCAACTTATCTGTTTTGTTTCATAGATCAATGACGGTTTTTGCTTTTTTTTTTTGTAGAGACAGAGTCTTACTTTATCGCCCTCCATAGAGTTCCATGGAGTCACAGAGCTCACGGCAACCTCCAACTCTTGGGTTTAGGCAATTCTCTTGCCTCAGCCTCCCGAGTAGCTGGGACTACAGACACCCACCACAATGCCCAGCTATTTTTCTGTTTTGCACTTTGGCTGAGGCCAGGTTTGAACCCACCCCCTTCAGTATATGGGGCTGGCGCCCTCCTTGATGAGCCACAGGTGCTGCCCGACTATGACCAGTTTTTAAAAAATATCACTGGGCCAGGCACAGTGGCTCATGCCTATAATTTTAGCACTCTGGAAGGTCGAAGTGAGTGGATTGCCTGAGCTCAGGAGTTCAAGACCAGCCTGAGCAAGAGTGAACCCCATCTATACTAAGAAAAATATTAGCTGGGCATTAAAATGGGAGCCTGTAGTTCCAACTACTTAGGTGGCTGAGGCAAGGGGATCTCTTGAGCCCAAGAGTTTGAGGTTGCTGTGAGCTATGATGACACCACAGCACTCTAGCCAGGGTGACAGAATGAGACCTCCCCCCCCCAAAAAAAAGAAAACCACCAATTACCTACTCCTGTTATGTCCACAAATTAGATAGAGATTGGCCATTTTATTTTTGTTATTGTGCAATCTTTTCCTCTCCCATATACTCAAATGCCATTTCTATATATGATCACAAGATATACTGCAGATGAAGAAATTTCTCTTGAAAAAACCACATCTGGTTAGACATGCCCAGAATGTTCCACTGAATCAAAAAACTAAATGGAGCTTACCCCAGTGCAGAAATCATTGTTCAATATGATAGTGAATGAATGAACTCCTCTCTGGCTTCTCATTCCTGGCCTAGAAAGTCTGTGTATGTGTGTGTGTATGTGTGTGTGTATTTTAAATCACAAATTTACAAACATTTCAGACCTAAAAAGTTCTATCTGGTCTTCCTCACAAGCCCTCATGTATCAGGAACTGAAAAGAAAGTTTTCAAGCCCTTCCTAAAATTTAGCCCAATGCAATAAGTGATATAATTTCTTTAGATAATGCTACATATTTTGGCGATCGTAAACTGAGCTGCAATAAACAGTCTAGTGCAAGTGTCCTTATGATAAAGAAACTAATTTTTGAGAGGCTTAGGTTTATTTCTCTTGCTCTCATAGAAGAACACCATTTTTCTGCATGCTCTTAATTAT
>CAUYRH010116772.1:0-10251 GCA_963574655.1 Perodicticus potto
TAGTTTAAGAATGTTCATTGCAGCCCTATTTATAATTGCTAAGTCATGGAAGAAACCTAAGAGCCCATCGATTCACAAATGGATTAATAAATTATGGTACATGTATACCATGGAATATTACGCAGCCTTAAAGAAAGATGGAGACTTTACCTCTTTCATGTTTACATTGATGGAGCTGGAACATATTCTTCTTAGCAAAGTATCTCAAGAATGGAAGAAAAAGTATCCAATGTACTCAGCCCCACTATGAAGCTAATTTATAGCTGTCGTATGAAGGGTATAACCCACCTATAACACAAGAATATGGGGAAAGGGGCAAGGGAGGGGAGGAGGGAGGTTGGGGTGGAGGGAAGGTAATTGGAGGGGCCACACCTATGGTGCATCTTAGAAGGGTACAGGCAAACCTTACTAAATGCAGAATACAAATGTCTTCATATAATAACTGAGAAAATGCCAGGAAGGCGATGTTAATCAGTTTGATGAAAATAGTTCAAATTGTATATGAAACCAGCACATTGTACCCCTTGATTGCACTATTATACACAGCTATGATTTAATGATAAAGATAATAAAATAAAAGAAACGATTGCAATTCAGAATAAAATAATAAACCAATAAGAAAAAGAGAAATAAAATAAAAGACTTGAAAAACAAAAAAGAGAAAGAGAATCTGATTGCAAAAAGTGAGTGAATCACATTTATTTCATAAAAGCGGAAACATGAATGGACAGTAAAAATATGATGAAATGCTCCACTTTAACAGTCAAAGAAATGCAAATTTATGTTGCAATGAAACCCCAATTTACACCAAGCAAATCGCCCCAAATCTTGAGGTTGGTCAGACCAACGGGAGCCATGGGACTCAAACACTATCAGTTTGAACAAGCTTAGTGTTTTCTAGTGAAGGTGAAGTGACCCAGCAATTCCTCTCTCGAAATTAAATACCCTTGACGAAATTTTCCACATGTAAAGAAGACATGTTTCAGAAAACCATCTTCATTTTTTTATGGTAGCAAAAATAATTGGGCTGGTACAATCTTAATGTTTGATAGGAAAATGGAGAAATTAATTTTGTTGTATTCATAAAAATTGGACATTATACAACAGTGAAAATAGAGGCATTTCAGATGCAAAGATCAAAATGGGTTATGTTCAGGAAGCAGAAAAAGGAAGTCACAGAAAAATATATATTCTGTTATCATATAGGTGTAGGAAGATATCTGTATAGAGTTTAAAAACATGTAAAATTGAAGTACTGTTTATCAATGCAAACCTACGTGCTGAATTTAAAGAAAAGAAAAGGTGGCTCGGCACCTGTGGCTCAACGGACTAAGGCGCCAGCCACGTACACCTGAGCTGGCGGGTTCGAATCCAGCCTGGGCCCACCAAACAACAATGACGGCTGCGACCAAAAAATGGCCGGGCGTTGTGGCGGGCACCTGTAGTCCCAGCTACTTGGGAGGCGGAGACAGGAGACTCGCTTGAGCCCAGGAGTTGGAGGTTGCTGTGAGCTGTGATGCCACGGGACTCTCTCCAGGGTAACAGCTTGAGGCTCTGTCTCAAAAAATAAAATAAAATAAAATAAAATAAAATAAAATAAAATAAAATAAAATAAAATAAAAAATAAAAGACACAAATGTAAAATGTGGTATTTTTAATAGTCTTGAGGTGGTAGGAAAGTCTTTTCCTAAAGTAAGAGACAAAATTCAGAAGTTACAAAGGAAAAGATAAGCAGATATGACTACACTAAAATTTCTTCTATATAGTAAAAATAACACTGAAAGATGTAGAAAAAAATAACTGTAGCATGTAAAAACAAAGAGTAAATGTTTGTAGAGTACAAAGGACTCCTACAAACCAAAAAGTAAAAGACAATTAATAGAAAATGGACACTGGCAGGACTCCGTGGCTCACTCCTATGATCCCAGCATTCTGGGAGGCCAAGGTGGGCGGGTCACCTGATCTCACAGGTTTGAGACCAGCCTGAGCCAGAGCGAGACCCCATCTCTAAAAAACAGCCAGTAGTTAAAAAAAAAAAAAAAAAGCTGAGTATAGTAGCAGGTGCCTATAGTCCCAGCTACTTTGGAGGCTGAGGCAAGAGAATCACTTGAGCCCACGTGTCTGAGGTTGCAGTGGCTATGATGCCACAGCACTCTACCAGGGGGTGGAAAGGGAGACTCTATCTAAAAAAAAAAAAAAAAAATAGAAAATGGACAAAAAGGATTAAAAAAAGGTGGCTCGGCTCCCGTATCTCAGTGAGTAGGGCACCAGCCACGTACACCAAGGCTGGCGGGTTCGAGCTCACTCCAGGCCTCCTAAACAATAATGACAACTGCAACAAAAAAATAGCCAGGTGTTGTGGCAGGCGCGTGTAGGCCCAGCTGCTCGGGAGGCTGAGGCAAAAGAATCACTTAAGCCCTTGAGTTTGAGGTTGCTGTAAGCTGTAATGCCACGGCACTCTACTGAGGGCAACATAGTGAGACTCTTTCTCTAAATAAATAAATAAATGCTCAGGAGTTGGAGGCAGCAATGAACTATAATGGCACCACTGCACTCCAGCCTGTGCAAAAGTGAGAGTCTCCCATCTCAAAAACTAAAGATAAAAAAAGGATAAAAACAGGTGATTCACAAAAGAAATATAAATGGTGAATGAACTTAGGAAATGGTGAACAGATTTTAGTAGCAATCAGTAAAATACAACGTCACACACATTTTAATTTTGCCTCTCGGATTGGCAATATCCAGGACTGGAAAACTACTGGAAAGTGAGGAATTTCCAATTGGTGGGAATGTAAATTGTTCAGCCTTTTGGGAGGACTTAGTAGAATCCATAAATTTAAAATATTCCAAAAATTTATTAAGTACTTAGATGTATGTGTATATATATATATATATATATATATATATATATATATATATATATATAAAAGAATGATTACTGTAATAGGAAAAATTAGGCATGTAAAGATTAAGGTAGCTCTGTATAGATGACATGGATGTTGGCAAGAAAAAAGGAAAACAATGCAGAAAAAATATATGTAGTATGATACCACTTTAAAAGGTGGTGTGAGTGGTCTCCGTTTTCATATGTGTATGTTTATGCATAGAAAGGGTCCCCAAAAAAGTATAGGCTCGGCCAGATGCAGTGGCTCACGCCTATAGTACTAGCACTCTAAGAGGCCTAGGTGGGTGGATAGCTCGAGCTCACGAGTGTGAAATCAGCCTGAGCATAGAGCAAGACCCTGTCTCTACTAAAAATAGAAAAACTGAGGCAAGAGGATCACTTGAGCCCAAGAGTTGGAGGTTGCTGTGAGCTATGATGCCACGGCACTCTACCCAGGGCAACAGCTTGAGACTCTGTCTGAAAAAAAAACAAAAGTATAGGCTGTAGCAGTGGTTACTCTGGAAGGTGGAGTTTAAGAACCTTATATTTCTTACTTTATAAGTGTCTATGTTATTTGAATTTTCATTGCATATTATGCTTGGAATTTAACAATTTTTGTAACATTGCTTACTTCTTTGTCTTATATTAATCATTATAAAGATTATAGTTTAACTTAACAAAAATTTTTGGTAGCTCAGGGCAATAATAAAAGTAATAGTGGCTGCTAAAGTTTTCTTGAGTACTGCTTGCTATAGGCCAGGCATTATGCTGAGCCCTATAAATAAGTCTGATGATTATGAACATGCATTATCATGCTGCATGCCGTCAAGGGTCATAACTATTTCTTTGTACCTTAAAATACATAAATTTCTATGTTTTGTGTATTGGTGTCTATTTGTAGAGTTCTCCTGTCTTCAACTCTTGGGTTGTCACCTGTCACTTCTCATGTGCCACTAACAGTCTGAGTCAGTGGGATTCTGCTTTTAATTAGGTGTGTGTAAGATATTCCTGTTGCTAAGTTTCTTTAAAGGGTGAGTTGTTCTGATAGTACTGTTTAAAGATGGCCATATGTGCTTTATTTATACTCCATCTTCTTCCCAAAAGGGACTTGCAGGTCTGTGCCAAATAGGTTTTATAATTGGTTTAAAATTTTTATTATTTACTGTTTCAAGGCTGGCAAATGAGCCAAAAATCAAACAAAAGTTAAGTCTAAGTTTCATTCTTCATTCAGTTTATAGAGATGAAAGCTGTAGTAGTTTGGTAGTTTTCCTTTTAACAAAATATCAATTTCCTTGTAAATATTTTTCCGAGCATTTATGATAAATACCGAAAACTGTAAAATTTCAGGTACTTTCTTGTAAAATATGATGGGACTTTCAAAGATATACACCACCCAGATTTTCATTCTTTCTGTTTTTTCTTTTTCTTTCTTTTTTTTTCTTTCTTTTTTTTTTTTTTTTTTTGTTTTTGTTTTTGTAGATTCTCGCCTCTATTGAGCTGCTGGCCCGCTCATTGCCAAAAATTCACCGCAGTGCATCAGAACCCTCCTTGAATCGGGCTGGTTTCCAAACAGAGGATTTTAGTCTATATGCTTGTGCTTCTCCAAAAACACCCATCCAGGCAGGGGGATATGGTGCGTTTCCTGTCCACTGAAACAAATTAAATGAGCAAGAGAGTACAGGAGAGTAGCAACAAAAGGAAAATAATGAACATATGTTTGCTTATATATTAAATTGATTAGGATATTCTTTTTTTTAAAGGTGAACCAAAGAACACTTGTGTTTTTAAGGACTAGATACAATTTCTTCCCAATCTAAAATTCATACGTAACATTGGATTTTCAATATTCAAGGGTTGAAATATACAAATATAACTAAAAAGTGGCAGTGCCTCTTCTAGAGGCTTTACTTCCTGTTCCAAGTTTGTTTTGTTTACTTGGTTATTTTAATTATTAAACTTCAGTTTTCTCTTTCAGTTTTCTCATGCAACTTTTGTTATTAACTGTCACATATCTGTTAGGGACTCCAAAGGAAAAACAGTCCTGTGTGTTTGCAGGTGGGAGGTCGCCTGGGTTAGATAAGGCAAACTAAACAGACACAATCTAGGATGTCACTAGAAGTGAGTAGTCCCTGTTTTTATTCTCAGTATTTTTTTCTATAACTATTTCTTTTTACTACAATTTGGAAAATTTGGATATTCTTTATTTCCTTGAAGCAGTAGACTGAATTTCTTTTTATAAATTGTGGGTATGGGTGACCAAAGATATTGTTAGTAGTAGCACGTTTGACATGACTAAATGGTTTAACTTTGGGTTTTTAGTGAAAATAATGTTATAAATTGGAGTTCCTTTTAAATAGTATTTCTTTATTCTCATATTAAGAATGTCTTACATGTGTAGAAGTCAAATTTACTTGAAAATGCATTTCCATAGTAAAACACCCACATACACACACACCCTTATAATTTCAAAGAATTCTGTGAGAACTTCCACATTTGTTTGTTTCTCTTTTAGATAACTCTGGTTGCTAAACAGCCAGGTAATAGATTTTTCAAAAATTGTTATTATTTAAATTATACTTACCTGTCATGATGCATATTTTAGTAATCACTGTATCATTGTTTCTTATGAAATTTCTGTCCTTATATTCTTTGCTGAGTGAGATTCTACTTATGATAAATGAATGCTGTTCTCTGTTTATATTCTGAAGTCTGCAGTATTTGTTAGCACTCTCTAATGCCTGCACTCTGCTGTGTAGAAGATGACTATACTGTGGTAGTCAGTGTATTCTTACTGTGATTCAAAAGGAATCAAAAGTGAAAGCACAGCATTGTTGTTGTCCTATCAAAGATACAGCCATCCCTACTTCATAGTCAGCCCAGGAACCAAAACCCACCTCTTAACTGTATCTTCACTTTCTCAATTTGGATTTGTCATGATTTTGAAGTACAGCTACAAGGTTTTTCTAGCAAGCAGGCAGCACCTGCATAAATGCCATCCTTCTTTAAAGTCAATAAAGAAGAAAATTGGGAAGACTTTGAAAACATTTTCTTTATTTGAATAGTTACATTTCATCCAGGCAAACCATTCAGTAATATTTAATAATTATGGCAGACCTTTGGCCCATTGTTTAGGGAGCTTAAGTAATGCCATTGTGATTTCAGAAATAAATTCATGACTTTCAATTTAGGTAAGATAGTGAAAAAGAACATTTCTTGTATTTTGAAAACTGAGAATAAGAAAAGGATAAAATAATGTAATATTGGACTATATCAAAATACATGATTTCTAAATCCTCCAGTGACACTAAAGATATTATTAATGATTGTTCGATGAGGTTTTATTTGTTCACAAATAAAATAGCAGGCATGTAGCTGACAAAACAAAATTCACTTTACTGAATGCTCAAAGAGTTTGGGCATTTTGAAGCACAAATGTCGAAGAATTCTTTTTTTAGTGATAGAGCTTTTTCTATGATTTCCCACTATACCTGCTTCACTTTTATTTTCCTTTCATTGTTCACCGCCTCCCATCTCCATTTGACACCTTTCTTTCTTTATCTCCTTTACCAGGGGGCATGGCCAAGCTCTGTAGAGCTGCTCAGAAACTCTCTGTGCTATCTATAGATAATAGAACTTGCCTCCAAAGGATCACATGGTAATTCTACTATCCTTTCCAAATTGGGCCCAGTTGGAAATGTTAGTGGAAGAACATTGAAAATGTGGCAGGTTGACTGGGGCATTGCTTCACACCTCTAAACCCAGCACTTTGGGAGGCTGAGGTGGGAGGATCACTTGAGCCCAGGAGTTTAATACCAGCTTGGCAACATAGTGAGACTGTGTCTATACAAAAAATTAGCCAGGCGTGTACATTCCTGTAGTTTTCAGCTACTTGGGAGGCTGAAGCAGGAGGCTCCCTTGAGCTCAGGAGTTGGAGACTGCAGTGAGCATATGATCATGCCACTGTATGGGAGAGAAAGACCCCATCTCTAAATAAATAAATACATTTTTAAAGGAAAAAAAATTAAAATGTGACTCAAGCGGCTAAAGCGCCAGCCACATACACCTAAGCTGGCAGGTTCAAATCCAACCCGGGCCCACCAAAACAACAATGACAGCTGCAACCAAAACATAGCCGGGCGTTGTGGTAGGCACCTGTAATCCCAGCTACTTGGGAGGCAGAGACAGGAGACTCACTTGAGCCCAAGAGTTGGAGGTTGCTGTGAGCTGTGATGCCACTGCACTCTACCCAGGGTGACAGCTTGAGGCTGTGTCTCAAAAAAAAAAAAAAAAAATTAAAATGTGACAGGTGACGTGTTTAAATAACATGGATTCAAAGAAATAAGCAGTAGAAGTAAATCAGTTTCTCTTTCTATTTTTTGTTGTTGATTGTCTTATATTGAGTTTTAGATATAGCCTTCAAATAAAGAAAAATATGATTCTTCCCACATGTAATGTTAGTCTCTTAGACGAGGTAATTAGAACAGAAGGACATTCATTCTCTGGTGACTGCTTCTTTCCTAAAACCTCATATATTTATTTATTAAAGTTGATTTCCTTCTTCAGAAGGCAACCTTTTTATAAAATTTTCTTTTACATTTTAAAAATTTTACTAGCCAATCATGAAGAATAAGATTTGTCTTCTTGATTCTTAAATAGTTTTTAAATGGTTTATCAAATGTTTCAGGGTTGTTTATTTTCAGGTACTATACCAGCCATTTAAGTACTAAACCAGTAGGGTGGTGCCTGTGGCTCAAAGGAGTAGGGCACCAGCTCCATATGCCAGAGGAGGCGGGTTCAAACCCAGCCCCAGCCAAAAACCGCAAAAAAAAAAGAAAGTACTAAACCAGTAGTTAAAATCATCTTCTCTAAAATAGTGGCTATTTAACACACCAGCTTAAATAGCCTTTCCCTCAAGTGGGCCATTCTTTAAGGAAATTATCTGCATTTTTTAAATATTATGAAATGAATACTTCATAACTAAAATATTTCATCAGTTACAGACTTATTTGATTGAGAATTATTGAAATACTGAGCATTTCTGTAGCACTTTTTATTTCACTAAATGTTCATCTCTCCTGTGACTGTTTCTAAAAAAATTTAAGAAGCCAGTATATGTGTCGGGCGCGGTGGCTCATACCTATTATGCTAGCTATTGGGAGGCCGAGGTGAGGGGATTGCCTGAGCTCACAGGTTTGAGAACAGCCAGAGCCAGAGCAAGACCTCGTCTCTAAAAATAGCCAGGCATTGTGGCAGGCACCTGTAGTCAGTCCCAGCTGCTTGGGAGGCTGAAGCAAGAGAATCACTTAAGCCCAGGAGTTTGAGGTTGCTGTGAGCTATGACACGATGGCATCTCCCAAGGGTGACAAAGTGAGACTCTGTCTCAAAAAAAAAGAAGCCTAGTATATGTATGCCATATACATATATGACAATGAGAATGTTTCTCATTCTTTTGAAACTTCCTGAAAGATCATTACAAAGTCAGGAAAGGACTTACTCTGGTTTCAATTGACTGTCCCCTTACATCTGAAGCAGTGATTGATTTAAGAAGTAACCTATTAGTTTTTTTATAGCATATTTTATCTTTAAGGAAGTTTATCAAATTATATGTATAATGGTCATTGAAATAGATTCCATTTTGGAGTAAAGAGTAATTAATATTTTTAAAGTAGTTAAAAGTCCTTAGATTTCAAATAAACAGTCTGTGATATTTGAGGTATCTAAAATTACAGTCTTATTTTTTAAAGTCTTCCCAAATAGCTGAGCTCAGTGGCTCATGCCTGTAATCCTAACACCCTGGGAGGACAAGGCAGATGGATTGCTTGAACTCACAAGTTTGAGACCAGCCTGAGCAAGAGCAAGACCCCATCTCTAAAAATAGCTGGGCATCGTGGCAGGCACCTATAGTCCCAGATACTCAGGAGGCTGAGGCAAGAGAATCATTTGAGCCCAAAAGTTTGAGATTGCTGTGAGCTATGACACTGGTACTCTGCTCAGGGCTACAAAGTAAGACTCTGTCTCAGGAAAAAAAAAATAAGTCTTCCCGAACATTCTCTGCCCTATCCCTAAATAATGTCAAAGGGAAAAAACAACTTAGGTTATCTTCAACCAGAAAGGATGGGAAAGAAAATATTTCATTTGGTCTCTAATTAATTGTTCTGTTAATTAAATTAATATACCAATATTTGCTTAAAATCACAAAGTCAAGTAACTTCACACAAGCAGAGTTGGCTTTTACTTCAAATAAAGTAAAAAAGGTGAAATAGTAGAGATCTCCAGATATGCAAAAAGAACTAAGTAGAAAATATTTTTCCCCCAAAAGCAAACTTATTGCCTATTTTTACTCCCATCTTTTCCTTAAAATTCTCTGTGATTTCAGGGAGATTTATAAAAAGAGTTTTATTTTATTGATTCCTGAACTGTAATTTCTTTTTTATTTCCTGGACCCAAAAGTGTGATTATGAAAAGAACTACAGTCTGTTAGAATTAATAGACTTTAATTTGCTTTAATTTGTATTTGATTTGGAGTTTGTTGGTAGAATTTTATTCTTTGTGGGTTTTTTTAAGGGTGTTATTTAAGTTTGTATAACACTATTCAACAAAATGAAGTGTCTAAGTGTTATAACGGATAGGAAACAGGTGAAGTTTTTGAAAGTATTTTTAATGCGTTATGTAAGATTTGGCTTAGATATCATTGTTTTCCAATATTTCTTCACTTAATAGATGAATTGTAGCCATTTTTATAAAGCTTTCTGTTATGTCTTATTTTCACAGTGGCTTCCTTTCATGAAATTTAGATTCTTCTAGATACAGTGATTACTCATAAGAATGTTGCTAATCACTTTATTAAAATATATTAAAATAGTGAAAATAGCAACCTGAATGTTTATATGTTTCTAGTCTCTGTTAACATAATAGCCTTCTATAATTTATGCTTTAAATGTTATACTCTGCAAAATGTTAGAAATTTAATTTAGCTTTTTTTTTTATTTTAATCAGTACCAAACTCCCCAATCCTTTTAACTTTAAATATTATATAATAATTCTTTTACCCTTCCTTGATCTTTTCACTCAAAATACCTTAGTTAATTGCTTATTAAAAGGAATCCTTGGGCTCGGCGCCTGTGGCTCAAGCGGCTAAGGCCCCAGCCACGTACACCTGAGCTGGCGGGTTCGAATCCAGCCCCGCCCGCCAAACAACAATGACGGTTACAACCAAAAAAATGGCCAGGCGTTGTGGTGGGTGCCTATAGTCCCAGCTACTTGGGAGGCAGAGGCAAGAGACTCGCTTGAGCCCAGGAATTGGAGGTTGCTGTGAGCTGTGATGCCACCGCACTCTATCCAGGGTGACAGCTTGAGGCTCTGTCTCA
>CAUYRH010116773.1:0-26982 GCA_963574655.1 Perodicticus potto
TCGTACTTTCAAGATTTGGAAAAAATGATTCTGCATTTTATATGGAACCAGAAAAAAACCCCACATAGCTAAGGCAGTTCTTAGTAATAAAAACAAAGCTGGAGGTATCATGATAGCAGACTTTAGGCTGTAATACAAAGCCATAGTGGTCAAGATGGCATGGTACTGGCACAAAAATAGAGACATAAACATTGGAATCAAATAGAAAACCAGGAGACGAAACTCACATCTTACAACCACCTAATTTTCGATAAACCATCAAGAACATACCTTGGAGGAAAGACTCCCTATTCAATAAATGGTGCTGGGAGAACTGGATATCCACATGTAAAAGACTGAAAATGTACCCTCACCTTTCTCCACTCACAAAAAATGATTCAAGTTGGATAAAGGACTTAAATTTAAGGCATGACATAATAAAAATCCTGAAAGAAAGCATAGGAAAAACACTGGAAGATATCGGCCTGGGGAAAGACTTCATGAAGAAGACTGCCATGGCAATTGCAACAACAACAAAAATAAACAAATGGGACTTTATTAAAGTCAAAAGCTTCTGTACAGCTAAGGAGACAACAACCAAAGCAAATAGACATCCTACACAATGGGAAAGGATATTTGCATATTTTGGATTAGACAAAAGCTTGATAACGAGGATCTATAGAGAACTCAAATTAATCACATGACAAAGCCAACAATGTCATATATCAGTGGGCAAGAGACATGAATAGAACCTTCTCTAAAGAAGACAGACGAATGGCTAACAAACATGAAAAAATGCTCATCATCCCTAATTATTAGAGAAATGCAAATCCAAACCAACCTGAGATACCATCTAACTGTGAGAATGGTCCACATCACAAAATCTCAAAACTGTAGATGCCAGCATGGATGTGGGGAGAAGGGAACACTTTTACACTGCTAGTGGGACTTCAAACTGATACAACCTTTTTGGAAGGAAGTATGGAGAACTCTCAAAGAACTCAAGCTAGACCTCCCATTTGATCCTGCAATCCCATTACTAGGCATCTACCCAGAAGGAAAAAAATCCTTTTATCATAAGGACACTTGTACTAGGCTGTTTATTGCAGCTCAATTTACAATCACCAAAATGTGGAAACAGCCTAAATGGCCACCAACCCAGGAATGGATTAACAAGCTATGGTATAGGTACACTATGGAATACTATTCAGCAATTAAAAAAAAATGGAGACTTTACAGCCTTTGTATTAACCTGGATGAAAGTGGAACACATTATTCTTAGTAAAGCATCACAAGAATGGAGAAGCATGAATTCCATGTACTCTATTTTGATATGAGGACAATTAATGACAATTAATGACATGGTGGGGGTGAGGGAAGGGGAGAGCAGAGAGAGAAAGAATGAGGGAGAGGTGGGGAAAGGAAGAGCAGAGAGAGGGAAGGAGCAAGGGGTGTGGGGTCTTAGTGTGTGCCATACCTTTTGGGGGCAAAACACGATTGTAAGAAGGACTTTACCCAATAAATGCAATCAGTGTAACCTGGTTTCTTGTAACCCTCAATTGTTGAATCCCCAACAATAAAAAAAAAGAAATTAAGAAAAATAATCAATAAGTTTTCTATATGCTGGTAGCTAACAGCCTGCAAAAAGAAAAAAGAAGAAATCAATCTTATTTAGAAGAGATATCAACAAAATTCAAACACCAAGGAATAAATAGAATTTTGTCTCCTTCAAGGAGACAAAAGGTCTCAACAATGAAATCTACAAATCATTTTATTATTATCATTATTATTTTTGTAGAGACAGTCTCACTCCATTGCCCTCTGGATAGTGCTGTGAAATCACACAGCTCACAGCAACCTCCATCTCCTGGACTTAGGTGATTCTCCTGCCTCAGCCTCCTGAGTAGCTGGGACTAGAAGCGCCTGCCATAATGCCCAGCTATTTTTTTGTTGCAGTTTAGCTGGGGCCTGGTTTGAACCCGCAACCTTTGGTATATGGGGCCGGCGCTCCACCCACTGAGCCACATGCGCTGTCCCCAAACTACAAATCATTGATGAAAGAAATTGAAGAGGACACAAATAAATCGAAAGGTATCACATGCTCATAGATTAGCAGACTTAATATTGTTGAAATGCCCACACTTTTAATTGCCGTCTGCAGACTCAATGCTATCCATACCAAAAGGCCTAAGATATTCTTGACAGGAAGAGAAAAGAAAATAGTAAAATTTGTATGGAACCAAATGACATCAAATGTCAAAGAAAAGTATTACCATCATCTAACTTTAAAATATACTACAAACAGAATAGTACTAGCATAGAAACAGCACCGTGAAGAACGTATACAATTATCAATGCACTGACAGCCAACTGATCTTCAACAAAGGTGCCGAAAGAATACATTAGAGAAAGGACAATCTCTTCAATAAATGGTGTTGAGAAAACAGTATATCCACATGTAAAAGGATGGAACTAGATACTTATCTCTCAACAATTACAAAAGTCAATCAAATAAGCATAAAGAATTAAATGTAAGACCTTAGAAACTATAAAACTACTAGAAGAAAATATGTAGAAAACACTGACTTAGTAGCATGGTCTAGGTCTTTTTGTTTTATAAGACCTGAAAAACAGCCAAGAAAGCAAAACTAGACCAATGTCATCAAACTGAAAAGCTCTGCACTTTTAAAAGGAAATAATTAACAGAGTTAAAACAAAAGCTGTATAATAGAATAAAGTATTTTCAAACATAAATCTGAAAAGGTTCACTGTCAAGAATATGTAAGAAACTCAATCTACTCCAAAATAAAAAAAAAAATGAAATAAACTGATTTTAAAATGGGCAAAAGATATTTCTCAAAAGAAGACACACAAATGGCCAGTAAGGTAGGTATATGAAATATGTTCAACATTGCTAATCATCAGGAAAATTAAAATCAAAACTACAAGGAAATATCATCTCAACCTAGTTAGAATTGATGTTATCAAAAAGACAAAAAATAACAAATTTTGCAAGGTTATGGAGAAAAATGAACTTTTAAAACACTGTTGATAGGAATATAAATTCATACAGCCATTATGCATATGCATAGAATTTCCTTAAAAATTAAAAATTAGAGACCAGGTGCAGTAGCTCTCTGTATTCCTAGACTTGGGAGGCCGAGGCAGGTGGATCACCTGAGCTCTCTGGTTAAAGACCAGCCTGAGCCATAGCGAGAACTGGTCTCAAAAAACAGCCAGGCATTATGGTGGGTGCCTGTACACTCAGTTACTTGGGAGACTGAGGCAAGATAATCACTTGAGCCCAAGAGTTTGAGGGTTCTGTGAGCTATGATGCCATAGCACTCTACCCCCAGGGTGACAAAGTGAGACTCTGTCTCAAAAAAAATTTTTTTTAAATTAAAAAAAAATAAAAAAATAGAACTACCTTATAGTACAACGATTCCACTACTAGGTATATATGCCAAAAATAAAATTAGTATGTGAAAGAGATATGGGCACAGCTATGTTTATTGAAACAGTATTCATAATAGCCAACATATGGAATCAAACTAAATGTCACAAATGGTTGAATGAACAAAATGTGGTACATTTATACAATGAAATGTCAGATATCCATAAAAATAAATGAAATCCTAATTTTTTGCCACAACATGAATGATCCTGGAGGGCAGTATATTATGTGAAATAATTCAGACATGGAAAAATAAATACAGCATGATCTCATTCAAATGCGCAATCTGAAAAGTTCCTCTCATAGAAGTAGAGAATAGAATAATTGCTACCAGAGGCTGGGAAGTGTAGTGGGGGTAGAGGGGTAAGGAGAAGTTGGTCAATGCATGTAAAGTATATTGAGGTAATAAGAATAAGCTCTAGAGACCCATTGCACAGTAGAACAACTGTACTTAACAATAATATATTTTACATAAAATAGCTCAGAGAGGATTTTAACATTCCTGTTACAAAGAAATAACAAATAGTTGATTGAAGGATATGCTAATTATCCTAATTTGATTATTACACATTTTTATATACGTGTATTATAATTATTATGTATCAATTTATAGTATTTTACAGGAAAAAAGAAAAAACTATCTCTAAACTATTTGCTGACTATGAAAAATATACCTATTTATTATAGTAGGTATATAATACTTACAACAATTTGTCTAGATTGGCATTAATGTTGCCAATAATTCACCAAATTGTGTAAGTAATTAGTACAAGATCACTTAATCTATACATGATGGAACTAGATCTGCTACTCTGGCTTCTGAGTCTATAATCTTTTGTCTATACCATTTCAAAAATGCCTTCTCAATAATTTGCAAGGTTGCTTGTTAGAAGAGTGAAATTTAAAGTGGTAATAATTAGCAGAAAGTTAATCTACAAGCCCTAATAAGATGAAAGTAATTCTCTTTGAAATGATTAAATGAGCATGAAAGAATGGCAGGTATTCTAATTCCACATAATAGAAAAATCAATGTCTGCTTTTTTTTTTTTTTTTCTCTTTGGTCTTAAACTGCACAATAGATATGATAGATGTCAAACTTGAAAAAAAAGAGGGGGATGTCATTAAGGTCAGGGGTTAGAATCATTGCTATTGGTAATTATTAATGATCTAAAAAAATCTAGGGAGAAAATGTAATGGAAGGAGTGTAGCATAAAGATGCAGAATCAGTCTAGAGTCCTAGATTCTACTTTTATTCTACCACCAAATCTGTATGGCCTGAGTAGTTTACTCTGCTTATCTGGGCTCCATTTCCTTGTTGTGAAAGTTAAGTTCATTGACTTAGATGGCCTTTATGCCCATTTAGTAGCTTTAATAGTTTTTTCTAATTTCAAAATATTAAAGGGATACAAATGTTTTAGGTTACATGGATTGCTTTTGTAATGCTTGAGTCTCAGGTATAGGTGTAGCCATCACCAAATAACATTCACTGTATCTTTTAGGTAGGTTTTTCCCCTCGCCCACGCCCTGATTGATTTCACTTTCCTCTGTGCACATGTGTGCGTATCTTTTAGCTCCAATTTAATAGTGAGTAAATGTGGTGGGTTTTTTTTTTTCCATTCTTGAGATACTTCACTTAGGGGAATAGTCTCTAGTTTCATTCAGATTGTTGCCAAAGGTATTCATTCATCTTTTGATGGCTGTGCAGTACTCCATCTTTTACCTATACCACATTATGTCAATCCACCCATGCATTGATGGGCACTTGGGTTGATCTAACATCTTTGCTGTTGTGAACTGTGCTGCAATAAACATTCAAGTCTGAAGACTGAAACAGGACCATGACCTCTCACTACTTATAAAAAGTAATTTAATATGGATAAAAAGCTTGAATTTAAGACATGAAACCATAAGAATTCTTGAGGAAAATGTAGTAAATATTGGGCTATGGAAAGAGTAAGACCCCAATGGCAATCATGGCAACAACAGAAATTTATCAGTGGGACTTGATTCAATTACAAAGCTTGGTACAGCTAAGGAAACAGTCAACCAAGGAAATAGACAACCTACAGAATGGGGGAACATATTTGCAAAGTATACATCCTATAAAGGGCTAATATTCAGAATTTACAAAAAACTGAAGAAAAAGAAAGCAAAAAACTGTATTAAAAATGGGCAAAAGACATGAACAAAAGATGCTCAAAAGAAGAATTACAATTGGCCAATAAACATAAAATTTGTTCAATGTCACTAATCACCAGGGAAATTCAAATTAAAACCACAATGAGATATCACTTTACCCCATTTAGAATGGCTTTTTATTAAATAGTACATTTTAGTTTTAATATTTTTTGAAACCATCGGAATCAAAAATAGAGTACAAAATACATAAACACAGAAACATCATTTTCTTCTTTAAAAATTTCCAATGACTATCCTTTGCAGTAAAGTATTGTCATTAAAAAATTGCTTAATTTCTCTGAGTCATAGTTTTATTGGGTTGTTGTGAGGATTTCATTAAGTTTATGTATATAAAAATATATCATAATGTTCAGAAAATGGTAAACATTACATTAAGTAAACCCCAGCAAATAGTTTTGACTTTTGGATTAAGTTAATAGTTTATGCAATTTGATGAACTCCCTTTGATCTAGTTTTTGTATGTTTCACTAGCAGTGTCTCTCTCATCATTCTGAGCATTACCTTTCACGCTAAAGAAATACAAAATGCTTATATTTTTTTTCTTTTCCTGCTTATAATCTGCCCTGTCTCAGGAATACTCATTTTTTTAAAGCATAAAGTAATTTTATCGAAATAAAGGACATAGAAAAAAGATAAGAAAGTGGTATTTCAAAGCCCCAAAGTGAACTTGGGGTTTTGTTTCCAGTTATTGACAAGTTAATACTGAATTTATTACAATGCTTTTTCTCTTTATTCTAAAGATTTTACCCATGATGTGTCAAGGTGCTGATAATATAAATATTTATGTGGCATTAAAGAAATCTCTGTGACGAACACACATTTTTTTTATGATACCGTTTACATAAAAATTAGAAACTCTTAGAGTAATAATTTGTTTCCAAAAGTCTTACAAATTGTCTTCACTTAACTGACACTTTAATTATCAAGTGACATGTCCTGTCCGGATGTAGCAAGTAATCATAATCATAATCAGTCATTTCTTTTCATATACTGTCACTAATCTTCATACTGTACTAAATTACTTCAAAATCTGTCATTTGGCATTGTAGAGAGCAAGATAAGAGGTTTAATATAGTTATCACAGGGTGGTGCCTGTGGCTCATTGAGTAGGGCGCCGGCCCCATATACCAAAGGTGGAGGGTTCAAACCTGGTATCAGCTGAACTGCAAAACAGAAAAATAGCTGGGTGTTGTGGTGGGCGCCTGTAGTCCCAGCTATTCGGCAAGAGAATAGCCTAAGCCCAGGAGTTGGAGGTTGCTGTGAGCTGTGTGAAACCACGGCTCTCTACCAAGGGTGACAAAGTGACACTCTGTCTCCACAAAAAAAAAAAAAAAAAGGTTAATATAGTTATCAGTTAACATTTTGACTGATTTTCTGCCAGTGAATTTAAAACTTACAGCAAATTTTTTGAACAAAGATTTTTTTTTTTTAAATTTCAGGTTAATGTGAGGGTACAAACAATCAAGTCACAATATTTGTATTTGTCAGGTAGAGTCCCTCTTGTAGTTATGTCCTGCACCCAAAAGGTGTGCCATACACGTCTACATTGTTCCCATTCATTGGGAGCACCCCAAACCCTTCCTCTCTTGTCCCCATTCTTGTTCCTCCTCCCCCCAATTTTAATTGAAATGAGTTCTTCTCCTATGTGGGTGTGAATTAGATCATGTACAGGCTTCATATTAGTATTGAGTACACTAGATAGTTGCTTTTCCATTCTTGTGATACTTTACTGAGAAGAATGTGTTTCAACTCCATCCAGGTTAATACAAAAGGTGTAAAGTCACCATCTTTATATGGCTGAATAGTATTCCACAGTGTACATATACCACAGTTTATTAATCCATTCCTACGGTGATAGGCATTTAGATTGTTTCCACATGTTGGGGATTATAGACTGAGCTTCAATAAGCAATCTAGTGATCTAGTGCAAATATCTTTATGATCAAATGTTTTTTTTTTTCTTCTGAATAGATGCCTGCCAGTGTGATGTGGGGTTAAATGGGAGAGCTAATATGAGTTCTTTGATGATTCTGTACTTTTTTCCAAAGAGTGTGTCTTAGTTTGCAGTCCCACCAGCAGTGACAAAGTTTTTCCTGTTCTCCACATCTGTGCCAATATCTGAAACTTTGAGATTTTGTGATGTGAGATAATCGTACTGGAGTTAGATGATATCAAGGTGGTTTTGATTTGCATTTCTCTGGTGATTAGTGATGATGAGCATTTTTCATATGTTTGTTAGCCATTCATTTGTCTTCCTCAGAGAAGGTTCTTTTCATGTCTCTTGCTCAGTAATAGATGGGATTGTTTCCTCTATTTTTTTGATTATTTGAGTTCTCTGTACATTCAAGTTATCAAGCCTTTGTTACATTCATAACGTACAAATATCATTTCCCATCCTGAAGGTTGTCTATTTGCTCTAATTGTTGGATCCTTACCTGTGCAGAATCTTTTCAGTTTAATTAGATCTCATTTGTTTATTTTTGTTGTTGTTGCAATTTCCACTGAAGTCTTCTTCATAAAATCTTTTCCTAATCTGACATCTTCAAGAGTTTTACCCACACTTTCTTCAAAGATTTTTTTATCATTTTTTGCATTAGATATAAATCCATCTCGAGTCAATTTTTGTAAATGGTGAAAGGTGTGGGTCCAGTTTCACTCTTTTACATGTAGTTATCTAGTTTTCTCAGCACTATTTATTGAATTGGGATTCTTTCCCCCATTGTATGCTTTTGTTTGGTTTATCAAAGATCAGATGGCTATGAGAGACTGGTTCCATCTCTTGGTCTTCTATTCTGTGCCTGAACAAAGATTTTTTTTTTTTTTTTGAAAAGGAGGATATCAGCCTTTAGATGTTTCCAACTTTTTATGTCATAATAATTGATCTGCTTGGTTTTTACCTTTCATGGTTCATTTAATTTTGCCTTGGAAGATTTTTTTTCCTGTCTTGCTACCACACTATCCCTTGCAGCAATTATATCAAATAAGGGCATAGGGTGGTAGTCGATGAAAAGTGAAGTGGCTATGGCAATTTCTTAAAATAAGACAATGATGAAGGTTGACATATCAACAGACTCCTTTTTCAGAGAAGATTTCTATGTAGCAAGTAATGCTGATTGATAGAATTTTACCCACAGTTGGGGTCATTCCTCCCAAACTCTGCCACTGTTTTATCAACTAAGTTTGCATAATATTTTAAATACTTTGTTGTCATTTTATCAATGTTCATAAGTTGACTCCATCTAAGGAAATCACTTTTTTGCTCTTTCAGAAGAAGCAACCCTCATCCAATCAAGCTTTATCATGAAATTGCAGTAATTCAGTCACATATTCAGGTTGCACCTGTAATTCTATTTCTCTTGCTATTTGAAGTCAACCATCAGGGATGGAATTAACTTCTTCCAAACTCCTGTTAATGTTGGTAGGCTCTATCATTAGGTGCATCTGCAACTAAAGTTATTTTTCTTATTGATGAATTCACTCTTTTATCATTATAAAATGATTCTCTTATTCTTGGTAAAAATATTTACTATGAATTTTACTTTGTAATATATTTTACCATGAATTATTCTTTGATAATAAGTTTGCCATTCTACCTTTCTTTTGATAATATTAGCATGATATATATCCTTACACTGGATTTATTTTTGTAATTAAAGTGAATTTATTTTAGGCAGCAAGAGCTGGGCTTCATTAACAAAAATCAATGTGGTTTTTCTGCTTTATGATTGGTGTTTACATTATTTATATTCAGTATGACTAATACTAGGGTTTGGATTAAAGCCACTATCTTGCTTTTATTTCTTTTTGTATTATTGGTACTTTATCACTATTTTCCTCATTTTCTACCTTATTTGGGGTTAAGTACCTTTTATCATTCAACTTTATCTTATTGTTAACCTATTAGTATTTATATTTTTAGCTATTCTTTTAGGGTTTATATTATATATCTTTAACTCTCTTGAACTATTTTAGTAATATACTCTATGACAAGTGAAGTACCAGAGCACTTTATTTCCCTCTTCCTTTCTTTATTATTTAATATGTTATGTATGTGTTTATATATTTCATAAATGCCATAATGCATTATTATTGCTTTTTATATAGTCAGTTGTCAACCATATTAAAAAGAAAAGATTATATTCACTCACATATTTACCATCTGTTTTATTTTATCTTAAAAAATTTTTACCAAACCAGTTGATGATGAATTCTTTCAACATTTGTGCATTTAAAAAAGTCTTTATTTCACCTTTTTTTTTTGAGACAGTCTCACTATGTTGCTCCCAGTAGAGTGCTATGGTGTCACAGCTCACAGCAACCTCACACTCTTGGGCTTAAGCGATTCTCTTGCCTCAGCCTCCCAAGTAGCTTGGACTATAGGTGCTGGTCACAATACCTAGCTATTTTTTTGTTGTTGCTGCAGTTTTCATTGTTATTTAGCTGGGGCAGGCCAGGTTCGAACCCACTAGCATGGGTGGCTGGCACCCTCCCCACTGAGCTATGGGTGTTGCCTCACCTTCATTTTTGACAGAGGTATTTACTGGGTAGAAAATTCTTAGTTAACTCTGTGTGTGTGTTTTCTTTCTTTCCTTTTTTCCTTCAGTAATTTCAGGTTACTGCTCCATTATCTTCCAGTTGGGATCATTTCTGACAATACATAGCTTCCTTGTCATTCTTATTTTTATTACTCCATTACAAAGAAAAATGAGTTCTCTTTTTTCCTCTGCATAACTTTAAGTTTTCTCTTTACCAATTTTTAGTAATTTGATCATAATGTGCATTGCATTTTTACATATATTATTATGCCCTTCCTCTTCTTGTGACTCTAATTATGCATAATAATAGCATGAATTAATTTGCTCTGTAGCTCCCAGATGCCATGCTTTAAACTAATTTCACTTATGTATTTCATTTTGGATACTTTCTTTTCCTTTGCATCAAATTCACCAATATATTTTCTTGCAGTGTCTATTTGGTTCTTAATACAATCCAGTATAGTTTTTAACTTCAGACAATATATATTTTTTAATCTATAAAATCAGTTTTGCATTTTTCTCTCTTCCGTACATCTCCTTAAAATGGTCATAGGTTAGCCTCTTTTTCATGACCATATGGGATGTTTATATAACTTTCTTTTGTCCTTGTTAACTAATTCTGTCTTCTGTTTCTTTTTCGGTTTTTATTTATTCATTTTCTTCTCTTTATTGTAATAGTAGTCACATTTTCCTGCTTCCTCCATACCTGTTAATTTTTTATTAGATGTTAGGCATTGTGGATTTTAGTTTGTTGTTTAACAGATATTAGATTCTTTAAATATTCTCAAGCTTTATTCTGTGGTGCAGGTGAATTTCCTAGGATCAGTTTCATCCTTTGAGGCTTGCTTTTTTAACTTTACTAAGTTGATCTAGAACAGGGTCATGCTTTTTCATACTATTCAGGTAATGTTCTCCTGAGTCCTCTACCTGATACCTCATGGAAATAAAGAAAGGACAGCCTGTGACTCTAGAGACCTTTCTTGAATAATTCCCTCTTAATTAATATAACTGATACTAGAGGTGGCATATAGACAGGTCTATGTCACAGAAACTGAGGCCTCCTGCCAACAGCCATGTGAGTGACTTGGACTGCAGCCCCAGCAGGCTTTCAGATGACTACAGATTCAGCATACACTTGACTGCAACCCTATGAGTAATCATGAGCCAGTGCCACCAGCTAACCTTCTCTGAGATTGCTGATGTTCAGAAACTATGGTAGATATTAAATATTTATTGTTTTCAATCTCCAAGTTTTGTAGTAATAATTTTGTGGACTAGAAATAAGTGATTGTGATTCTTGAATGTGAACATTTTATTATAATAAATATCTAAACTGGAGAACCATTCAGTGGATAGAAGCTGAAATAATTCTCAGAAGAATATTAGTTGAGATGTTGAATGTGCCTTCCTTTTTCTTCCTGCTGCTAATCATAGATGATGAAGAGAGGTATCACAAAGGAAGGGCTAATACATGAAGTAGTTGGAATTTTATAGTTAAAAATGTTTAAGTAAAGGATGTTAAAATTAAGAAATGGTTTCTGAGCAAAGAACCAGGTAGTAAAGGATGTTAAAATTAAGAAATGGTTTCTGAGCAAAGAAATTCTGCAGGTAGTAAAGGATGTTAAAATTAAGAAATGGTTTCTGAGCAAAGAACAAATTACCTGGACTGCCAGGAAGACAAGACCTAAGAAGCAGCAAATATCATGATTAAAAGCTATTTTTATCTCAGTCAGGCAAGAGTCCCTCTGGAGACACTGGGCTTCTAGGAGGGTTAAGAGTACTGTCTATCAGCATTACCTGCAGAGACGGAGAAGGGATTATCTCAGGGGAATTCTGGATTTTTTTTTTTTCCTAACGGAGTGAACCACAGCAAGATTCCTGCACTCATGTTCTTGTGTATGCTTTTCCAACATTATATTTTGGAAGGTCTGTGTGTATCATGAAATAAAACAGATGAGACATTGTGACACTTTGGAAATTTTAGGAGATAAGTTCTCTTTCTCTTTGTCTGACTCCCTGCCCCCTCACCTTCTTCCTCCCTCTGTCTCTGAAGGAAGCCACCTGCTCATGTGAGCAATCCTTTAAGTCATATTTGAAGCACATTTTCTAGCCCATGCCAAACTTCCAAATGATTGCATTTACCGCTAACGGTTTAACTGAAAGCTTGTGAGACACCTTGAGTTCAAACCAACCACTTAAACTGCTTTAGGATTCTCATCTTCAGAAATTAACTTACACTAGTAAGTTAATAACTTAAAGTAATAAGTTTTGAGGGTATTTAATTAGCCAAAATATATATTTATATACTAATACAGCACATATGCGAAATAATGGTGTGTGATGTAGCTGGTCTGAACATCATTGTGTCTTAATAGCTCACCCAATAAAAATTGGAGGGGAAGATGGTAGAATCCATTATGATCACAACAGGAGCATCGACATGGTTTCTGCTATATGACTTGCACTGAACTATTGCCTATAGAAGGACTGACGGTGGGCTCGGCGCCTGTGGCTCAGTGAGCTAAGGCGCCAGCCACGTACACCTGAGCTGGCGGGTTCGAATCCAGCCTGGGCCTGCCAAACAATGACGGCTGCAACCAAAAAATGGCCAGGCATTGTGGCGGGCGCCTGTAGTCCCAGCTACTTGGGAGGCAGAGGCATGAGACTCTCTTAAGCCCAGAAATTAGAGGTTGCTGTGAGGTGGGATGCCACGGCACTCTCCAGGGTGACAGCTTGAGGCTCTGTCTCAAAAAAAAAAAAAAAAATAGAAAATAAAAAAAAAAAAAAGAAGGACTGACGGTGACTTCAACTAGTTCAGTGAGATATACAGTGACTTATTGCTCACCTGCAATAAGTTAACTTTGCTTTACCATTCTCATGTTGCAACCCATACTTTACCTCCATGGAATTCCTAATATTTCCAAAAAGAGTCATTTTTTTTTTACATCTTTATGTTTATGTCTGTTTTTTTCCTTTATCTCATTATCTTCTTGTCTGGCTAATTAATCCCTCTCATCCTCTAAGATAATGTTCATTTCTCTCATTAAAATTAACTCGTTTCTTTACCTATTAATGTGACTGGAATATAACTCTTCTTAATAGTTATTTTAATACTAAAACTTTCATATATTCCCAGTGTCTCTTACAGACAGGATAGTGACATGCACAGAATAGGTATTTTATTAAATATTACCTAGGTTAAGGAAATAGTGAACAGATGAGAAAGATTCTGAAGCTACTTGATGAATATGAATTATACAATAAAACCTGAATAACTTGCAGTTTCAGGGTAAAGAAAGTAGATAGTGGCAATTATTATACTCTTTCTGAATGTATCAGTACCTAAAACTTATAAATATTGGATTTACCACAATGACAGACCAGATAGCCCACTTTCTTATTTATTTATTTATTTAGTTTTACAGAAATGGACTTTTTCTCCTGAAGAAAAAAACTAAAAATTTAAAATCCATGTTTTCCAATCTCAAATGGAGATTTTGAGTGGGACTAGTTTAGTGTCATAGTCATTAAACTGTCATATTCATCTTCATATTTCCAGAGATTATAGGTTGTTTCATGAGAAGCATGTCTATTAAAAAAAGAAGTTAAAAATAAGCCAAGCAATTGAACTTACCACTGAATCCTGGCTTGCAGCTTGCTTTATAAAGTGGCTCTATGACAGTTTAGGTACAAGCTGCAGAGCTAAAGGAGAATTTCAGCTGATTTCTTAGCACACATTTACTAATCACCTGAGACATGTCTGAACTTAATAATGGACATGGACCCTGCCTATGAGGTTTTTATAATTTAATCCAAGAAATAAGAATGTGTGGCAAATGACTGTTAGAATAAAGGATAAGATGGCATAAGAGAGGTAAAAAATACATGGAAAATAAAGAGAGGAATTTGGAAGAATCACGAAGGGTTTGATGGAGAAAGAGGCGTTCTTAAAAATAGATTTTAAAGGATAGATACCAACTCATATCTTTGATCAGTCTTTCATTGATTATAAGAATCAGTGAAACACATGTATCACAGAAATATGTACAAGTAGTATCTATAGATAAAAATTAAACATGAAATTCATGTTTACATTTCTAAAAAGAATTAGCATAGCAGAGCATCATGTTAAGAGCCAGAAAGAATGGAGCTAGCTTCTTGCTTTACCTTATTTCTAATTATAGGATCTTGAGACAACTTTTGTGTGTCTCAATTTTATTATCTATAAAGTGAGGATAATAATAATTACAAACACAAGATTGTAAGAAGAATTATATGAGGTGCTCTGAAAAAATATATAACCTGGCAAATAAGCAATAACAAATGTATTGAAGTTTTCCTTGCTACTATGATAGTCATTGTTAATAATAATGATATTATTCTTTACTCCTTACTGCTATGAATGCAAATAAGAAGGCTGAACTTGGGACAGCCTTCATATGATCAAAGGAAAAAGCCAAGAGAATGATAGACATATTGAGCCTTTGAACCATATCAGTAGCATATTGCAGAACTTCTTGTTATGTGAAAGCTGAATCCAAGAGTTTTAACTCATTGATTAACATATTTTCTTTACTTGCATCCCCAAACACAGCTAACACTGATACACACACACAGACACATATACATACAGTATAGCCCCTGTAAGTTGACCACCCCAAGGAACTGTAACCTGGTCAACATACAGAGATAGTCAGCATAAAGAACTAGGCCTACTGTATCAGTATGTGCATTTGGTGCATGTCTGGTCTACGAAAATTAGGTCAACTTAAGGAAGTGGTCAATGTAGAGAGATAGTCAACTATGGAGGTCCTACTGTGTGAGTGAGTGTGTGACAAAGATGTAGAAGACACTACAAGTCATGGTGATTTTGATAGGTGGAAGTAATTTCATATTTGTTCTAGAAGATAATATTACAAAAACCTACTGGACTCCAGATTGGACATAGAGAGGAAATCAACAGCTTCATAGACTCAAACTGCCAGACAATTCCACCCATTCCCAGTATCTTCATGCCAATGACAAGAGTCTGAAGTAAATTAATAAATACTTTATAGAACAGTTGTGAGGATTAAATACAATAGTGTGTGGAAATTTTCTTTAATAGTACCTGGCAGTAGAAATCACCCGTTATCTGTTTATGTTATTATAGTAACATGTTATCATTCCCTAGTGGATTTTCTTTGAAAATTCCAGGGTTATTTATTGCATAATGAACTAACTTCCTCATTTGAAGTATAAATGTCTACTCAATAGGTTCCGAATCTTCTGTTTATTTTTGATCCCTTCCCCTTAGCCATAATGCCTACAACAGAGCCCAACTCAGAGAACATGCTTATTAAAATGAACATTTTCACACTTACACCAAACCCTCACTTTCCCTTCATATATACAGGCTGCCTCATATTTCCATGAGTTATTCCCAATTATTGAAGAACTTATAGATAATAAAACTGAGACACACATAGGTAGTCTCAAGATCCTATAAGTGCAAACAACCTGAGAGACTTTTAAACAATTCTATCATACCAATGTATCCCTGGAAGTCAAAAATGTCTAAAAATTAAATAGACTGTCTCAGCTAAGCTTTTTCTTGACATATGCAATTATTTCTTGTGTATACTGAAAAGAAACTTGCAAACTGTGAGAGAGTTAATCAAAATAGCTCATTTGAATTCATTTTAAGTAGTGATAATAAGAAAGCATTCTAAATAATGCCTTGATTAGCATGCTTCTTGGACGTTATGTGAACTCTATATGACAAAGTTGAATCCCAATTAATGAAGAACTTAGAGATAAGTTTCTGCTGCAAATTATATCTTCAGGTTTTCAACATTATGAAGAAAAGTTATTATGGTCACAAGCACTTAGATCAGATCTAATCCCAGCCTGATTTTATTTTCATGGAATTTTGAGAAAAATCGCCTAATATCTCTAAGCCTCATTTTACATTTCTAAAATGTTGATGATCATTATATTCACAATAGAATTGCAATAACTTAATAGAATCATGTATTAAAAATACATTTAAAAAGTCTGGCATCTAGTAATTGATTAATAAACATTAGCTAGTCATGGCTGGGTGCAGTGGCTCACACCTATAGTCCTACCACTCTGGGAGGCCGAGGCAGGTGGATTACCTGAGCTCACGAGCTGGAGACCAACCTGAGCTAGAGTGAGACCCTACTTCTAAAACTAGCCAGGCATTGTGTCAGGAACCTGTAATCCCAGATATTTGTGAAGCTGAGGCAAGAGAATCACTTGAGCCCAGGGGTCTGAGGTTGCTGTGAGCTATGATGCCATGCTCTCTACCAGGAGCGACAGAGTAAGACTCTGTCTCAATAAAAAAAAGAAAATAAAAAAACAAAACATTGGCTAGTCATATAGGATTTGTAAATATTATCTAGATATCAGTTAGATTCTCCCTGTATCTTTTTTATTTGTTTTATTATTTAAAACATTTATTTTTATTATGGGCATATAATAGATAGACATATCTATTTGTAGGCTACATGTGCTATTTTGGTACAGGAATATAATGTGAATGAATCAAATCAGGGCAATTGGGGTATCCATCTCAGGTATTTATAGTTTCTTTGTTAGGGGTATTCCAATTTCACTCTTTCAGTTAAAGCGTACTCTAACTAATTATTAATTATAGCCATTTGTGCTGTGAAATATTATCCATTCTATCTATCTAACTATACTTTTGCAGCAATTAACCATTCCTACTTTATCTGCCTCCCCCACCTTCTCTGTCTCTGTGAGATCAATTGTTTTTAATATTTATCTCCCTTATATGAGTGAGACATGAGATTAGTGTTCCTGCAGTTGGCTTATTTCACTTATCATAATGCTCTCCAGTACCATCCCTGGTGTTCCTTTTGGGGGCTATAATATATTCCATTGTGTGCAGGTACCGCAATTTCTTCATCCATTCATGTGTTTACAGACACTAATTTTAATTCTAAATATTGCTATTGTGAATAGTGTTGTGGTAGCATGGGAGTGCAGATATCTTTTTTTTTTTTTTTTTTTTTTTGAGACAGAGCCTCAAGCTGTCACCCTGGATAGAGTGCCGTGGCATCACAGCTCACAGCAGCCTCCAATTCCTGGGCTCAAGCGAGTCTCCTGCCTCTGCCTCCCAAGTAACTGGGACTACAGGCGCCGGCCACAATGCCCATCCATTTTTTGGTTGCAGTAGTCATTGTTGTTTGGTGGGCCCAGGCTGCATTGGAACCCACCAGCTCAGGTGTAGTGGTTGGCACCTTAGCCCATTGAGCCACAGGCGCCGAGCCTCTTTTTTTTTTTTTTTTGAGACAAGAGTCTCAAGCTGTCGCCCTGAGTTGAGTGCTGTGGTATCCATAGCTCAAAGCAATAGTAACTCTAATTCTTGGGTTCAAGAGATCCTCTTGCCTCAGTTTTTCTATTTTTAGTAGAGACAGGGGTCTTGATTTTTGCCCAGGCTGGCCTCGAACTCGTGAGCCCAAGCAATCCACCCGCCTCTGGCTCCCAGAGTGCAAGGATTACAGGCGTGAGCCACCACACCTGGCCCAGATATCTTTTTTGATACACTGAATTCGTCTTCTTTAGATATAAAACTAGTAGTTATATATCTAAGCAGCAGTGGGATTGCTGGGTCATATGATAGTTTAAGTTTTAGTTTTTGAGGAGTCTCCATACTGTTTTCCATAGCAGTGTCAGTAATTTACATTCCCATCAACAGTGTATGAGGGTTCTTCATTCTCCACATTCTTAGCTGCATTTGTCATGGCCTATCTTTTTGATAAAAACCTGAGATTGTACCTGAGATAAGATGATATCTCATTGTCATTTTGATTTGCATTTCTCTGATGACTAAAGATGTTGAGAACGTTTTTATATACCCATTGACCATTTGTATGTCTTTTTTTGAAAAATGTCTGTTCAGATTCTTGGCCCACTTTTTAACTGAATTATTTGATTATTTTCTTATTGAGTTGTTAAAGCTCTTCATATATTCTAGTTATTAATACCTTGTCAGGTGGGTAATTTGTAAATATTTTCTCCCTTTCTAGGGTTTGCATCTTCCATTTGTTGATTGTTTCCTTGGCTCTGCAGAACCTTTTTAGGATAATGGGACACTGTTTGTACAATTTTGCAATTTTTCTTGGTTGCCTGTGCTTTAGGGGCAGTACTCAAAAAGATTTTGCTCAGCCATCATCTTAAAGTATTTCTCCAATGTTTTCCTTTAGTATTTTCGTAGTTTCAGGTCTCAGATTTGAGTTGTTAATCCATCTTTCTCAATACTTTTTGTTTTAGTTACAGAATAGTATGATGGTACACTTGATCTTAGCCAAGAGGCAAAAAACAATATTATTAGGGGGGTGCAAATGTTTTGGTTACCTGGATTCCTTTTGTGTTGCTTGAGTCAGGGATATAAGTGTGCCTATCACCTAGATAGTGTTCATTGTACCTGTTAGGTACGATTTCACACTTCCCCCCTTTTCCCTCCCACCTGCTTACATTTTTTTGATTCTTTTTTTCTTTGTTTTCTTCTGACTGTATATTTTCAAATACCCTGTCTTTAAAGTCACTATTTTTTTTAATGCTTGGTCAGTTCTACTTTTGAGAAACTGATGCATGTAGATTTTTGTCAATTGAATTCTTAAGCTCCACAATTTCTGTTTGATTTATTTTATTATTTCACTTTCTTCATTAAATTTTTCACATAGGCTTCTGAATTCCTTCTCTGTGTTGTCTTAAAGATCATTGACTTGTTTGGGGCAACTATTTTTAATTCTTTGTTTGAAGATCAGCTCCAAGATTTCACTCTTTTGGTGAGGAGTTAAAATGAACTCTTTCTTTGGTAAGGTCCTGTTTTCTGGACGTTCTTGATGTGTCTGATGTGCATCAGTGTCCAAGCACTGAAGAGTTAGGTGTTTATTTTAACCTTTGCAGTCTGCCCTTGTGTGAACACATCCTCTTTGTTTTATTTTGGAAAATTGTGAGTGTATAACTCTTTGGTTACATGAAATGCTTTTGTAAAGTTTTAGTCAGAATTGGAAGTGTGCTTCTTACCCAGATAGCATGCACTGTATCCAGTAGGTGTGAATTTACCCCTTCCATACACCTTCCTTTCACCTCATTATTTTCCCTAGAGCTGAGTTTTTTTTCCATGTGTACATGGGTGTCCATCAGTTTAATAGTGACTATATGTGGTGTTTGTTTTTCCATTATGGGGAAACTTCACCATTCAGCTTGTTACAAAAGATATTATTTCACTATCTTTTATGGCTGAATAGTACTCCATGGTGTACATGGAGGACATTTTCTTAATCTACTTGTGTGTTGATGGGCACTTGGGCTGATTCCACATCTTTATAAATGTGATTTGTGCTGCAATAAATATTTCACTGTACATGTCTTCTCAATAAAATGAACATTTTTCCTTTGCATAAATATCCAATAGTGGAATTTCTGAAACAAATGGTAGGTCTATTTTTAGTTCTTCGGGGCATTCCCATGTGACCTTCCATAGCTGTACTAGTTGGCAGTCTCACCAATACTGGGACTGCATCCACACCAGCTTCTATTGTTTTGAATGTTTTTTAAAAATTTTTTGTTTGTTTGTTTTTGGTAAAAGTCATTCTCACTGGACTTAGGTAATAGCTCGTTGTGGTTTTGATTTGAATTTCCCTGATTAGAGACATTGAGCATTTTTTCGTCATTGTCTATTATTCTATCTCCTTTTGAACATTTTTTGTTTGTGTCTTTGGCTACTTTTATATAGGATTTTTTCCTTTTTTTCTTGATGTTTTGCTCAAGTTATTTATAGATTCTTGTTATCAGTCTACATATGGTAAGAGATAAGGATCTAATTTTATTTTTCTGCATATGGATATCCAGTTTTGTCAGCACAAAGAGATTGTCCTTTCCAGATCGATTATTCTTGCCAACATTGTCAAAGATACATTCGCTAAAGAACTGTGGATCTATGTTCTTATTCAGTTCCATTGGCTCATGCGGCTGTTTCTATACCAATACCATGCTGCCATACTGTTTGGTTACTACAATTCTGCAGTATAATTTGAACTCAGGTAATATGATTACTCTAGTTTTGGTATTTTGTTTGTTTGTTTTGGTCAGGATGGCTTTGGCTATTATAGGTCTTTTGTGGTTTCATATACATTTTAATATTATTTTTTCTATTTCTTTTAAGAATGTCTTTGGTATTTTGATGGGGATTTCATTGAATCTATAGATTGCTTTGGGTAGCATGGACATTTTAACAATATTGATTCTTTCAATCCATAAGCATAAAATATCTTTCCTTTCTTGTATGTTCTCTTTAATCACTTTTGTCAGTGTTTTCTAGATTTCATTACAGATATCTTTCAGATCTTTGGTTAAGTTTATTCCTTGGTATTTTATTTTATGGGTAGCTATTGTAAATAGGATTTTTTTGTTGGTTTCTTTTTCAGATTATTGTTGACATATAGGAATGCTATTAATTTTGTATGTAATTTTGAATTCTGTACTTTACAGAATTTGTTTTCAGTTGTAATAGGGGTGTGTGTGTGTAGTCTTTAGATTTCCTAGATAAAAAAGCATGTTATCTGCAATCAAGGATAACTAAATTTCTTACTTTCTAATTTTGATGTCCTCTCTTTCCTTTTTCTGATTGCTCTAATTGTAACTTCTAATACTATGTGGGATTATAGTGGTGAAAGTGGATATCTTTGTGTTGTTCAAGATATTGGAGGAAAGGCTTCCTCTTTTTCCATTTCAGTATGATACTGGCTATGGCGCTGTCACATGTGGATTTTTTTTTCATGTTAAGATTAGTTTCTGCTACACTCAGTTTTCTGAGAGCTTTTTTCATAAAGGAATGTTGAATTTTATTGAGGATGTTTTCAGCATCAATTGCAATGATCATTTTTTTTTTTTGTCCTTCATTCTGTTGATTTGATGTATCACATCGATTGATTTGCATATGTTGAACCATCCTTCATCTCTTGAAAAAATCCCATTTGATCATGGTGAATAATATTGTTAATGTGTTATTGAATTGATTTGTTAGTATTTTTTTGAGAATTTCTGTATTTATGGTTATCAGAGATATTTCCCTATAGTATCTTTTTTTCCTTGTGTTTTTATCTGGTTTTTGTATCAAACTGATATCAAATAAGACCTAATAAAATAAGTTTTGGAGTATTCCCTCCTTGAATTTTCCAAATAGTTTATCCAGAATTGGTATTAGCTTCTCTTTGAATCCTTGGTAGCATTCAGTAGTGGAGTCATCAGTTCTTGGGTTTTTCTTTGATGAGAGACTCATTATTACTGCTATAAAATTATTACTTATTATTGATTTATTCAGGTTTCAAATTTCTGTCTGATTTAATCTTAGTAGGTCATATGTATTCAGAAATTTATCTATCTCTTCTAAGATATCTAAGTTTTGGTATATATTTGCTCATAGAGTTTCTAATGATACTCTGAATTTCTTCAGTGCCAGTTGTCATTTAATGTTTTTTCATTTTTTATTTTGTTTGTTTGAGTTATCTTTCTTTTTTCTTGACCTGTCTAAAAATGTGTCAGTGTTGTTTATCTTTGAGAAAATAAGTTTTAATTTCATTGATGTTTATATTTTTCTCTCAATTTCATTTATTTTTTTCTCTCATATTTATTATTTCTCTTCTTTTACTTCCTTTACTAATTTGTGCTTTAGTTTTTCTCTTGTTTTTCTAGGTCTTTGAGATGCATTGTTCAATTGTTTCTATAGTTTTCCTACTTTTTTGCTGTAGGCACTATTGCTATAAGCTTTCCTTTTATTTATGCTTTTTTGTATCTCACATATTTTCATATATTGTGTTTTTGTTTTCATTTGTTCCAATAATTTAAAAAATTTTTATCTTAATCTGTTCATTGGATGACTATTAACTCAGGAGTATACTTTCAAATTTCCATACATTTGTACAGATTCCAATATTCCTCTTGTTATTGATTTCTAGTTTTATTCCAATGTTGTCGGAGAATACTTGATATGATTTCAATTTTTTTGAATTTTTTTAAGAATTGTTTATGGGATGATTAACATGGTATATTCTTTAGAATGATCCATCAGCTGAAGAGAAGAATATGAGTTCTGTAACTGTTGGATTAAATGTTCTATAAGTATCTGTTAAGTCTATTTGGTCTTAGTGATGATTAAGTCCAATTTTTGTTGTTGTTATTGTTTATTTTTAGTCTTGATGATCTTTTCAGTGCTGAAAGTGGAGTGCTAAAGTCTCTAGTAATTATTATATGAGGCCTATCTGTGTCTTTAGCTCTTATAGTAGTTGCTTTATAAATTTGGGAGTTCCAGTATTGGATGTATAAATATTTAGAATGGTATTATTCTATAGTTGAACTGGATTCATTATTATATAATTACCTACATAGTTCCTTTGTAAAGTTTTTGTCTTGAAATCTACTTTGTCTGATAAAAGTACAGCTACTCCTTTTGTTTTTTGATTTCCATGTTCATGGAATATCTTTTTCCATCCCTTTATTTCAGTCAGTTTATGTCTTTTTATGTGAAGTGAGTTTCTAGAAGACAGCATACAGTTGGGTCTTATCATTTTTCTAATCCATTCAACTGCTCTATAACATTTAATTGGAGAGTTTAATTCTTTCACAATGTATTGATAGATAAGGACTTATTACTGACATGTTGTTATTTGATTTCTGTATTTTTGTGTTCATCTCTTTTTTACTTGCTTCCTGTCTCTCTTTTTTAATAGTGGTTTTCTTTGGTAGTATGTTTTAATATTTTGTTTTTAATTTTTTGTGTGTCTGTTGTAGATGTTTGATTTGAGGCTTGCAAAAAAAATTATAATCAATTATTTTAAGCAGATGACAATTATTCTTATAAACAATGAAACAAATAAGAAATCAAAGAGAAATATAACAGAAATTGAACACTTTAACTTCATCTCCCCTGATTTTTAACTTTTTGTTGTTTTCATCTATATCTTTTTTGCTGTCTAGCTCTCAACAAGTTATAGGGGTTTTTTTGATAGTTTTATCTTTCATTCTTCCTACTCTAGAGACAAATGACTTATATTCAATAATATAGCAATATACTATTCTGTATTTGTGTACTTAATATTTCCAGTGATTTGTATATGTGGAAGTGATTTCTTATTGTTTATTAATTTTATTTTCTTTCATATTGAAAAACTCCTTTTAGTATTTCTTGCAGGACAGTTCTGGTGTTGATGAAATCCCTCTGCTTTTGTTTGTCTGGGAAAGTCTTTATTTCTTCTTTATAGTTTAAGGGTATCATTGCAGGATATAATATTCTAGGATTAGGGTGTTTTTACTTTAGCACTTTAAATATATCATGCCTCTCTTTCCTGATCTACAAGGTTTTTATTGAAATATCTGCAACCAGATGTGTCAGAGCTCATTTATATATTATTCTTTTTCTTTTTTCTTGTTTCCTTAAGACCTTTTCTTTATCCATGACCTTAGGAGCTTGATTATTAAATGCATTCAGGTAGTTTTCTCAGGGTTAAATACACTGGGTATTCTATGAACTTCTTGCAACCGTAATAATATTTTTCTCTAGGTTCTTCTTCTTCTTTGAATAAACTTTCTATTCCATTCTCTCCCTCTCTACCTCTTCATTAAGGCAAGTAAGTCTCCGATTTGCCCCAGACTATCTTCGAGATCTTGTAGGTGTGCTTTATTCTTTTATAAAATTTTTTTTCTTCCAACTCTTTTTCAAATAGCTTATCTTTAATTAAGCTCACTAATTATTTTTTCTACTTGGTCAATTTTGCTGTATAGAGTGAGGATAAACTTTTTTAGTTTATCATTTGAATTCTTCTTTTTTTTTTTTTTGAGATAGAGCCTCAAGCTGTCACCCTGGGTAGAGTGCTGTGGCATCACAGCTCACAGCAACCTCAAATTCCTGGGCTCAAGCGAGTCTCTTGCCTCCGCCTCCCAAGTAGCTGGGACTACAGGTGCCCGCCAGAACATCCGGCCATTGTTTGGTTGCAGCTGTCATTGTTGTTTGGCTGGCCGGGCTGGATTCGATGCCGCCAGCTCAGGTGTACATGGCTGGTGCCTTAGCCCATTGAGCCACTGGCACCGAGTCTATCATTTGAATTCTGAAGCTCTAGAATGTGTGCTTGAATTTTTTTGCATTGTTTCAATCTCTTTGTTAAATATCTCTGATAAACTTCTGAATTTTTTCTTTGTATTTTTTTTATTTTTGAATTTCTTTGAGCTCTCTCAAAACCACTAGTTTGAATTCTTTGTCTAAAAGGTCACATATCCCTAGCACTCTGAAATTTGTTACTGGTACCTTATTTAGTTCATTTGATGAGGTTACATTTTCTTGAATAATCTTGATGCTTATGTATGTTCATCAACGTTTGGACATTGAAGAGATATTTATTTTAATCTTCACAGTGTGAACTTGTTTTAATCCATACTTTTTGAGAAAGCTTTTCAGATATTTAATGGTAAGTCTGTATTTTGATTTTACTCTTTGACCACTGGAGCTGTATCAGCAGTAAAGGCCCTCACGCGCAGTAATACTGTGACTCCTACAGACTCCTGATAGTACTGCCCTGGTGAGCTTGGATAAGATATGGGAGAATTCCCTTGATTATCAGGCAAAATCTCACTCTCTTTCTTCACTTTCTATGTTGGGCTCTTGGAGTTAGGGAAGGAGCGATTTGGCCACTGCAGCTAAGATTGTAGCAGGTCACAGACAAAGCCAGCCCAGTGTCACTCTACAGTTGTCATTGTTTTTTGGCTACCTCACGTATTTATTCAAAATCCAAGGGTTTTTTAGTTGGTAGGTGATGAATCTTGCTAGGACTGGGTCATTTTCTTTCAGGAAGTGCCTTTTCTTCTGGTCCAAGGTGTATCTAGAAATGCCATACAAAAATTCAGGCCTATACTTGGGGGCTTCAGGAATCTGCTTGGTGCTTTACTTTATTGCAGCTGAGCTGGTAATCAGTTGCAAAATAGAGTTCTCTGAACTCTTCCCTTTTACTTTTCTCCAAGAAGAAGATTCTCCCTGAGCTGCACCGGGTGTAATTGGTGGAGACACAGGCACTGGATCAGCTGACATCACTGATATCTTACTTGGTCACATACACCCCAAATCCACTGGCTCTGAGTCAGAACAGCTGCAGGTATTTCCAAGCCTTTGGAGCTTGGCTTCTTTTAAAATTTGTTCCAGGATCCATCCTACTATTTGTTAACTAGTGGCAGGCCTAGCCAGAACTTGGGTTTGCAGGTGGAGGATTGTCCTCTTACCAGGCTGGTCTAAATGCTCCCTCTGTGGGAACCAGTGAAATTATATCTTGTGCTGTGTGGCAAAGTGGCCCTGAGTTCTGATGCAAAGTCCCACAATAACTTCACTCTTCCACCTCTCAGCACACAGATTATCTCGCCACTTAGTGCTCTGGAGCAGCACTGTCAGAGTGTAGAGGAATGGACACCTTGCTTGCAAAGCACAATTACTGATTCTTATCACATTAAAAGGAAACACTGATAACAGGACAGTCTCCTGGCAAGCTTAGAGATGTTTTTGTGACTTAGGGGCAATCCCCCAAGTAACTCAGTTTTCCATAATGAGATAAGATTGGTCACTTACTAGTAAGCATGTGTTAAACATTGATACTTAGTACTTCTTCATGGGGGGTGTGGGGAAAAATACGTGAGGAAGGAGCATGTGGCAATTCTTATGCAGGCAGCACTCGTATGTAATTACCTTAACTCTCGACACCTGTTGTATATAACCTTAATAAATAGCCATTGAGGAGGGGGCTCAGGGCTACTCTGTACTTAAGGTTAGCTTGCCTCCTGTAAGCTTGTATTTCTAATCCGTGTCATGCTTGTTTCCTTTGTGCGGTGACCAAGACCAGGACCATAGGGGTCGTGACACCAGAGGAACAGGGATAGGTGACGTAGGTAAAGCAAGACTGTCTTTTCTCCTTTTAGAGCACATCTTTCCTTGATGTAATGTTAAAATCATTTTCTGTGATCACTCACCTGAGTTTTGGTTCTCCTAAAAGTACTTTCTTGTGTGAATAGTTGTTGAATTAGGTATAAAAGAATAATTGCTGGAGGTTTTTATTTACTTATATTTTATTTTATTTATCTGTGTTTTTATATTTTGATGGAATTATCTTTTTCCTTTTTGAATTTTTTATTTCCCAAAGACTGCATTAATTAATTATGAGGTTACAAACTTTTAGATTACATTGTTCTCACCTCTGAGGCAAAGTTCCAGTTGTAAAGGAACCCCTCACTCAGGGGACGTACTGTACACCTTTGCATTGTGCACATTAGAAGAGATCCCACTAAATGCCCTCCCTCCTTCCACCAATTATTTCCTTGTTTCCCCACTCCCCCTTCCCCCTGCCCCCTTACTAGACTATATTTGTGTTTTATTGTTCATATGAGAGTGTAATTCTTTACATACTGGTTTTATATTCATCTTGGATATATTGGATCTTGAGTACATTGGATATTTATTTTTCCATTCTTTTTTTTTTTTATTGTTGGGGATTCATTGAGGGTACAAGAAACCATGTTACGCTGATTGCATTTGTTGGGTAAAGTCCCTCTTACAATCGTGTTTTGCTCCCAAAAGGTGTGGCACACACCAAGACCCCACACCCCTCACTCCTTCCCTCTCTCTGCTCTTCCTTTCCCCACCCCTCCCTCATTCTTTCTCTCTCTGTTCTCCCCTTCCCTCACCCCCACCGTGTCAATAATTGTCATTAATTGTCCTCATATCAAACTTGAGTACATGGGATTCATGCT
>CAUYRH010116774.1:0-12369 GCA_963574655.1 Perodicticus potto
GAGACAGAGCCTCAAGCTGTCACCCTGGATAGAGTGCTGTGGCATCACAGCTCACAGCAACCTCCAATTCCTGGGCTCAAGCGAGTCTCCTGCCTCCGCCTCCCAAGTAGCTGGGACTATAGGCGCCCACCACAACGCCCGGCCATTTTTTGATTGCAGCCGTCATTGTTGTTTGCTGGGTCCAGGCTGGATTCGAACCCGCCAGCTCAGGTGTACGTGGCTGGCGCCTAGCCCGTTGAGCCATAGGCACTGAGCCTATTCTGTACTTTTTCATATGTTACCATTTAAATGGACTGTATATGCAAATAAATATTACCTGTCAAAAACAATTTTTTTTGAAAAGAAGAACCAGGGCAGGGCGGCGCCTGTGGCTCAGTGGGTAGGGAACCAGCCCCATATACCGAGGGTAGTGGGTTCAAACCCAGCCCCGCCAAACTGCAACAAAAAAATAACCAGGCATTGTGGCGGGTTACTGTAGTCCCAGCTACTCCAGAGGCTGAAACAAGAGAATAGCCTAAGCCCAGGAGTTGGAGGTTGCTCTGAGCTGTGTGACGCCTCAGCACTTTACCAAGGTTGATAAAGTGAGACTCCATCTCTACAAAAAAAAAAAAAAGAAGAAGAACAACCAGGGCTAAGGAAATAATGGATGTTTTATAAGGACATTTTCAAAAAGAATGTTACTTAACTTTTCCTAAAGGTGATGCTAGTTAAAAGAGCAAGGATTTTTCTATGCGTGCTTCCCAAATTCCCCTGGTTGAACCGTGGACACCCAGACACCAGAGGGTCTGGCCTGGGCCTCAATGTTTCTTGTGGGTGTTGTGTCCTAGACACCCCTCACCTTAAAGCTCTAGTGAATTCAGGACCCCAGTCCTCACATTGCAAAAAAACTACATTTCTCAACAGTAGCTCTGAGTTTAATAAAATGATGTCCCCTTTTGCTCAGATAGATTTGTGTTTCCTCTTTAGCGTTTAGAAACCCACAAAAGCAGAACCAGGCCATGCATGTTGGCTCACACCTATAACCCCAGTGCTGTGGGAGGCCCAGGTCGATGACACCACCCTAAGCAAGAATGAGACCCCATCTCTACTAAAATTAGAAAAAACTAGCCAGTTGTTGTGACAGGCACTTGTCATCTAAACTACGGGGTCTCACTTGAGCCCAGGAGTTTCAGGTTTCTGTGACCTATGACTTCACAGCACTCTGGCCTAGGGTAATAGAATGAGACTATGTCTCAAAAAAAAAAAGATCGAATGGGCGGTGCCTGTGGCTCAAAGGAGTAGGGCGCCAGCCCCATATGCCGGAGGTGGCAGGTTCAAACCCAGCTCTGGCCAAAAACTGCAAAAAAAAAGAGCCTCAGATCAACCACTATGATTTCACGCATGAAATCTCCCTAGTGTGCCACTCCTAGGGCAGCCCAGTCACACTGCCTGTCTTTCTTCTTCCTTACAGCTGTCCCTACTGGAGTGGTCTGCACTCTGTGGTTACGAGCTGCTTATGTATGGCTCCTCCGTTAGACTATAAGGAGCTCAGAGGCAGTTCCTGTGTCTCAGTCAGCTACAGGGTATTGCTGGCTATCAAAGTGCCTGCACACAGTAGATGTTTAATAAATGTTGATGAAGCCAAAAAGTGACTGGGTGAATGGTGTCTCGTCCATTGCTCTGACACTGATACATTCTGAGAACACACTCTAGCGGGAGGAAGGAACAGTGCCTTAAAGGAATGGCTTGCTCTGTGGCCTGCACACTGTCTGGGCTTTCTTTTTCTTTTTGTTCACCCACCCTCGGTAGATTGCTGTGAGCTGGTGTCACAGCTCACAGCAGCCTCAAACTCTTGGGCTCAAGCAATTCTCTTGTCTCAGCCTCCCAAGTAGATGTGACTACAGGCGCCTGCCAGAAACCTAGCTATTTTTTAGAGATGGGGTCTTTCTCTGGCTCAGGCTGATTTTGAACTCCTGAGCTCAGGTGATCCGCCTGCCTCAGCCTCCCAGAGTGCTAGGATTATAGGCAACAGCCACTGCACCCAGCCTTGTCTAGGCTTTAACTGACCTAAATCCAAAATACTTCTGTCCCCTGTTTGAAATGGTTAGGCCTAGCATCCAGGGAAGAACAGAATTGAAAGTTAGGAAGATAATAAAAGGTGATAAAGCAAAGTGGCTCTGTTTCCAGAAGAATATAAAACTCGGAGCCTCTGGGCAAATGTGTGGAGAGGATTGTCTTGAGAAATTATCTCTTCCTTGAATCTCTAGTTGAAATGACTCACAAAATCATCTCAATTCCTCATTTTCACCCTCAAAGCCCTGATTACTTGTTTAGTGATTTTAGTAGAACTGAAGATATGGTAAATAATATTTTTATGTATTTCACTCAAAGATGCCACCAGTTACAAAGTTTGCCATTATTTCTTTTTTTTAGAGACAGAGTCTCACTTTATCACCCTTGTTAGAGTGCTGTGGCATCACAGCTCACAGCAACCTCTAACTCCTGGGCTTAGGCGATTCTCTTGCCTCAGCCTCCCTAGTAGCTGGGACTACAGGCGCCCACCACAACACCCGGCTATTTTTCTGTTTTGCAGTTCGGCCGAGGCTGGGTTTGAACCCGCCACCTTCAGTATATGGGGCCAGCGCCCTACTCGATGAGCCACATGTGCCACCCAAAGTTTGCTACTATATTACATACCATGAAGAAAGAAAAACCTCTGCCAGTTAAATCATGACATGATTTCAGAGATTTTAAAATATGAACATGTGTGTCTTATAGTATACTGATAAAAATTATACAATTGAGTATATTGCATTGTTATTATTTAACAATATCAAGTTATGTGTGCCTCAGTTTCCTGTTCTTTTACATGAACAGTTTGGATCAGATGAATTCTGAGAACCTTCTGGTCCTGACACCCTTGAGTTCCACTGTAAAGGCATTGGTTATGTGATGACCACCAAGCCAGGAGTTCTGTCCAGGTTGCTTTTATGTTTTGTCCTTCAAGAGTTGAGGGTTCCCACACTGTGTGGGGTAGGGTCCACCTACCACATCACCATGAAGAGGCTCCAGGATAGCCCACCTTGATAAGACCAAATACACTGCCCTTGAAGCTTGAGGAATCTAGCTTATACACAAGAAAGAGGCAGTGTTTGCCAGATTCTGATTCTTCCAGGAATCGCTCCTGGAGACCCAAAGCTTTCATTCCAAGTATTCAATCTCAGTTGGCACACAGTGGCATGATCCTCCATCCCAGTTGTCCTGGACTGTCCCAGTTAACTCCTTTGATCCAGTGTTCTAATAACTCCTGCTGCAGTTTGAGTGTGTCTACAGGCTGACAGGGAAAGTAATGTAATCGGTGGTTGCCAATGTTCCTTTACCTAACAATGGCCTCATATTGTTTAAGAATCACTAATCTCTGGCTCAGCGCCTGTGGCTCAACGGGCTAAAGCACCAGCCATGTACACCTGAGCTGGCGGGTTCGATTCCAGCCCCTGGGGCCCGCCAAACAACAATGACGGCTGCAACCAAAAAATGGCCGGGCGTTGTGGCGGGCGCCTGTAGTCCCAGCTACTTGGGAGGCGGAGGCAGGAGACTCGCTTGAGCCCAGGAATTGGGGATTGCTGTGAGCTGGGATGCCACGGCACTCTATCCAGGGTGACAGCTTGAGGCTCTTTCTCAAAAAAAAAAAAAAAAAAAAAAAGAATCACTAATCTCAGGACTCCTAGTATCCGGTTAGCCATGCAGGCTGCTAATCCTGGTTATGAGTTTGGGGATATTTCAACACCGAAGCAAGAAATGTCAGTAAGGTGATTGAGTGAGTGATTAGGATGAGGTCACCTAGTGGAAATTAGGTATGACTTTCACACTTGAATGACTCTGAATGTTTGCATATTCTAATTAAGGCAGTCTAACAATTCCTTCTCTTCCTTTGGATCCAGTCTCCCATCCCTTTTACAAACAAAAGTGAAGACTGGGAGGATCAAACTAGTGGGTCTTTAGGATGCTATATATAAAGATTTGATTTGGGTATTTATCACATTTGTTTTCTGCCTCTTCCCACCAGGAGAAGTTGCTCCAGTGCAAGGAACTGCCTTTGACCTGAGAAAGCCAGTGGAGCTTGGAAAACACCTGCAAGCCTTCCACCTCAATGGTTTTGACCACAATTTTTGTCTGAAGACATCTAAAGAGAAGCATTTTTGTGCAAGGTCTGGGATTTTTCACTTCCTGCCTCTGTAGAGAAGAGACACCAACTCCTATTTGAGGAGTTTTTCCTTTGGCCAGATTAATAGCTTTTATTAAGGCACAGGGACCAAGTACCACATTCTATGATATGTTGCCAAAACTGGTCTTGAACTCCTGGGCTCAAGTGGGCCTCCCATGCTGCTGTGTGACCTTTGCCTGTTCTTTAAGGCCCATTTTCCTTTAGAAGCCCTAATTCTTCCTGGAGGAAGAAGTCACCTCTGCCTTCATTGTGTTTCCAGGGCCCTTTGTACCTTTCTCAATTTGTGATTTATGTCCTGCTGCTCCCATGGCAAGTTGGAAGCTGAGCTTTTCTTGCAGCACTCAGCACCTTCAGCCTTATTTGATAGATATGTCAAAGAGAGCACATGCTCTCTCCTTCTCACTAAATTGCCAATTTCCCTGCCTCTACCTGGACACCTAATGTCATGCCTGGCACTAGCAAACAGTCAGTAAATGGCTGTAGAATGAATGGATTTTTTTTTGCGTCTCAAGCTGTTGCCCTACATAAGAGTGCCGTATTTCATAGCTCACAGCAACCTCTAACTCTTGGGCTCAAGAGATCCTCTTGCCTCAGTTTTTCTATTTTTAGTAGAGACAGGGTCTCAATTTTTGCTTAGGCTGGTCTCAAACCTGTGAGCTCAATCCACCTGCCTCAGCCTCCCAGAGAGCTAGGATTACAGGCGTGAGCTACCGCGCCCAGCCTAGAACAGAATGAATGAACTTTAAATTAAGCAGACAAAATGGTTCTACCCCTAATAGAGACTTCAAGTAGAACTCCAAAACCTTTCTCTGCCTTGGAACCCTAGCACCAAGGCTCCAGTGCTGTTCCTCTCCCTGCTGCCTCCACCTGAGGAAGCCCTCTTGTCTTCTCCCACTTCACCAAATTCTGGCCTTCCTTCTCCCAAGCCTTTTTCCCTGAACCTTGCAGTTGATTACATGGTAAGGATGTTTTAATATTTTGTGCATGTGTTGCCTCTCAGTGAGACAGTAATATCCAGCAGAGATTTTCCATCATGCTCTTTCTCTCTTCTTCTCCTCCTTACATCTTGTCCCTGCTCAGTGGTCTGATTCTTACCTCAAAGCTTTCTCCCAGGCCAGGCACAGTGGCTCGGCCTGTAATCCTGGCACTCAAGAAGGCTGAGGTGGGAGATTGGCATTGTGACAGGTACCTATAATCCCAGATACTCAGGAGGCTGAGGCAGGAGGATTGCCTAAGCCCAGGAGTTTGAGTTGCTGTCAGGGAGGCTGAGGTCATGGCACTCTAGCTGGGCAATAGAGTGAGACTCTGTCCCCCCCAAAAAGGCAAGGCTTGGTGCCTATAGTTCAGTGAGTAGGGTGCCAGCCACATACACCAACCAAGGTTGGTGGGTTCGAGCCCAGCCCCAGAGTCTGCTAAACAATGACAACTACAACCAAAAAATATCTGGGCGTTGTGGTAGGCACCTGTAGTCCCAACTACTTGGGATGCTGAGGCAAGAGAATCGCTTTTAAGCCCAAGAGTTTGAGGTTGCTATGAGCTGTGACGCCATGGCACTCTACTGAGGGCCATAGCTTGAGACTGTCTCAAAAAAAAAGGCAAAATGTTTCCTCCCAGCTTCTGTTCCACCCTACCTGCTTTTCTGCCTGGACTTACATGTGGTTTGTCTTTGTCCCCAGAGTGTATCATGCTGGAAGTGGGCGAGTGCTAGAAGTGTACACCACCCAGCCCGGGGTCCAGTTTTACACGGGCAACTTCCTGGATGGCACACTGAAGGGCAAGGGTGGAGCCATCTATCCCAAACACTCAGGGTTCTGCCTGGAGACCCAGAACTGGCCTGATGCAGTCAATCAGGTAAAGCCACAGGCTGACTTGTCAGACTGGTGTCAAGGTCACTCTGCACGATGGAGGTCATGACACTCAAGTCACGTAGATTCAAAAGTCCATGTTGTTCTCTTCTCCACATCATGATAAACACAGAAAACCCGTAGTCAAGTTACTGCATGACATTTACATACCAGTAACTTTTTTTAGAAAAAAGCGCAAATTGTGTGCCTGTAAAACCTTTAATGCTTCTCCTTATCAAACCTTCTCATTTTTTGCACCCACACTTCTAAGCTGATCTTTCATATTTTTTCTTCCTATTTTTTCCCTTATAACTTTCTTTTCTAGCTATAACCTAGAACAATGTCCCTAAAAGTGCCACCAGCCACTCCATGATGAGCTCACACCTTGCGCCAGAATGTAAATCAACATGCTGCCAGGCATATAATCCTGGAACTACGGAAGGCTGAAGCAGGTGGGCTGCCTGAGCTCTGGAGTTCGAGACCAGCCTGAGCAAGAGTGAAACCCCATCTCTATTAAAAATAGAAAAATCAGCTGGGCATTGTGGCAGGTCCCTGAAGTCCCACCTACTTGGGAAGCTGAGGTAAGAGGATGGCTCACACCCAGGAATTTGAGGTATTGTGAGCTATGATGCCGGGGCACTCTACCCAGGTGACACTGTCTCTAAATAAAAAAAATAAAAAGATAGCATAATTTTCTCAAAAAGAAAAACCAAAAAACTATGCTACTTCCTTCATCAAGCATTCTTTTTTTTTTGAGACAGAGTCTCTCTTTGTTGCCCTTGATAGAGTGCCATGATATCATAGCTCAGCAACCACAAACTCTTGGGCTTAAGTGATTCTCTTGCCTCAGTCTCTCAAGTAGCTGGGACTATAGGCGCCCACCACAATGCCTGGCTATTTTTAGAGACAGGGTCTCACTCTTTTCAGGTCGGTCTCAAAGTCATGAGCTCAGGCAATCCACTCACCTTGGCCTCCTAGAGTGCTAAGATTACAGGTGTGAGCCACTGTGCATGGCCTAAGCACATCTTACTGTGATGTGTGCTTGGTGATACAGTTTTTCATCGTAGCTCGAGTTCTTTATCTCACCGCAAACCAATATTAAACATGGCACCGGTCTAGACACCAGTCCAGAAGCACACCCGGAATGGGAGATGGTGCAGCCTGGGCCGGCAGGGTGTAACCTGTGTTGTTTTTCTCCTTCACAGCCCCACTTCCCTGGTGTGCTCCTGAGGCCTGGTGAAGAGTACAACCACACCACCTGGTTCAAGTTTTTGGTGGCTTGAGGAAGTGTGAAGATAATGACCTGACCCAGGGCTGGGCTCACACCCTGTCTCTTGTCCAGAGATGAGGTGAAGATTTAGAAGCTTTGCAAGTGATCCTATAGGTTAGAATCATGCAAATGGTAGTTGTCATGATAATCAATCTGAACATTGATTTCCTTTCCCAGGGACTGGCTCCAGGCTGTCTAATGTCTAGCTCTGTTCTCTGTTCAGCTCTGAGGGCACATGAACCCAACCACCGCTGTCATCAACTAAGCTCTGACCCTAGCCCAGCAATGGTGCCGGGACTCTCAAGCTACTGGTAGCTCCATCTCTCCACCCTGCCTTTTTCAACTTTCCACCCTTCCTTTCTTTGATACTACCCTCACAGATTTTCTGTTTTATTCTCCTCTCTCTCAAACCACCATACTCTTGTGTAGTGCTACAGAGTTTTCAGAGGTCCTGTGAGCACTGTAGACAGACCTCCCTGCCTCTAAGGTACTACATGATTGATAAATGAGGAAGCTCAGGCCTAAAGAGGTTGAAGGACCCACCACAAGGTAGTCAGTAAAAACTTCAGCCAGGCCAGATGCAGGGGCTCACACCTGGTACATGCTAGCAAACTGGGAGGCTGAGGCAGGATCCCTTGAGCTCAGGAGTTTGACACCAGCGGAGCAAGAGTGAGACCCTATCGCCACTAAAAATAGAAAAATTAGCTAGGCATCATGGCAGGCACCTGGAGTCCCAGCTACTCAGGAAGCTGAGGCAAGAGGATCACTTGAACCCAGGAGTTTGAGGTTACTGTGAGCTAGCTGGGTTGATGACATGGCACTCTAGCCTGAGCAATAGAGTGAGACTTAAAAAAAAAAAGTTTTTAGGCTCAGCGTCCATAGCACAGTGGTTACAGTGCTAGCCACATACATCAAAGTTGGCGGGTTCGAACCCGGCCTGGCCCAGCTAACCAACAGACAACTGCCAACAAAAAATAGCCGGGCATTGTGGCGGCACCTGTAGTCCCAGCTACTTGGGAGGCTGAGGCAAGAGAATTGCTTGAGCCCAAGAGTTTGAGGTTGCTTGGAGCTGGGACACCATGGCACTATACCGAGGGTGACATAGTGAAAATCTGTCTCAAAAAAAAAAAAAAAATCGTTTTTAGCCAAGACTTGAGTCCTAGTTATGAATATGCAAGTCCCCTTCTTTGCCTCTACCTCAGGCAGCTAGAGTATTCCCAGGGTCATGAGGGGTGAGGGTGTGCCAAGCGGAGTCTGAACCTTGCTCTGTTGGACCCAGTCTTGCACCTCATATTCACTTTTATAGGAAGCACTAGGTAGAGTTGAACTGTCTTTTAGTCTTAGAGCTGGTATGACAAAGTGAAGCAAAGCATCCAAAAGGAATCTGACATTTCAATTCTCTGCCTATGGGGTTAACTGAGAAAGTCCAGTCAAGGCATAAGAAGGCAGGCGCGGGAGGACACAGGTCAGGAGCTATGTTAGTGCAAGGTGACTGAGCAGAGGTCCTGTAGAGCAGACCAGGCTGAGGCTCTTTTCCTGGAGAATCAAATCATCAGTGATGCATTTGAGTTGATGATTTTTAAAGAAATATATTTCATACTAGTACATGCTACAGACATGCAATAAAACCAAAATCTGTCTCTTCAGAAGACTCCAGTTCCTTCATACATCTTTAAGTCTACCACGTGTGTACCTTTGGGAAGTGAACTAAGCGCATGCTCTGTTCTGGATTCTACTTGCTCTCCAACAGGTTCCCTAGAGGAAATTTTCCTAGACATGCGCTCCCTAAGCGGCAGCCTATTGAGATTTCCGTACTGCCTCTTTCTTTGCCACCAATACTAAACCAAAGATTTTGTTTATTTGTAAATTCATTGAGTCCCTACTGTGGACACAGTCCTCTGCTAGGTCTTTTTAGTGAGTCAAGGTAATGTAAGGCTGGGTACAGTGGCTCACACTTACGATCCTAGCATTTTGGGAGGCTGAGGCAGGACTGCTGGAGCCCAGGAGTTTGAGGTTGTAGTGAACTGTGATGATACCACTGCACTCTAGCCCAGGCAACAGACCAACGCCCTCTTCCAAAAAAAGAGGTAACGTATAATGCTGTGCTCTTCGCTGGGCTGCCCATCAGGTGGTACATTCTCAGCTGTCTCCTCCCTGGTGAGTAAGATGCTGTCTGCAAGTCTCTCCATTCCAGTTACCTATGTTACATTGGTCAGGAGGCCTCAGAGATGAATTGCTAAGCTGACTGCAACTCACCCACCAGTTTAATTGTTCAATGCAGGTTATCATATTCCAGGTGCCAGCAATCATTTAGAAAACCCCAGAGAGGCTCAGCGCCTGTGTCTCAACGGGCTAAGGCGCCAGCCACCACACCTGAGCTGGCGGGTTCGAATACAGCCCGGGCCTGCCAAGCAACAATGACGGCTGCAACCAAAAAAACAGACGGGCATTGTGGTGGGCGCCTGTAGTCCCAGCTGTTTGGGAGGCAGAGGCAGGAGACTCGCTTGAGCCCAGGAATTGGAGGTTGCTGTGAGCTGTGATGCCACAGCACTCTATCCAGGGTGACAGCTTAAGGCTCTGTCTCAAAAAAAAAAAAAGAAAGAAAGAAAACTCCAGAGAAAAAAGAAGAAAGAGAAATAATATTTTCTTATTCACAAGTGTATGGTCCCCTGGTTCCTCTCTACTTTATGACTGAAAATCACAGATTGTCTTGACCACTCTCTAACCCAGCCAACTGCAAGCTTTTCCCAGCAGGCTGGAACCCAAGCTGGGGCCTGAACATTTCCAGGTGCTGATTAAAGGTATGTAGGTTGTTGCCCAAAGCACCGCAATAAACTGTCCCCAGTCCTGAGCCAAATTCCTTAAACTCTCATATAAACTCCACACTCTGACTCCCTTGCTGCAAACATTCCTGGGTAGAACACACCTTTTTTCTTTTTTCTAAGCTGTCCCCCTCAGTAGAGTGCCATGGCATCACAGCTCACAGCAACCTCCAGCTCTTGGGCTTAAGTGATTCTCTTGTCTCAGCCTCCCAAGTAGGTGGGACTACAGGCATCCTCCACAACACCTGGCTATTTTTTAGTTGGAGTTGTCATTGTTGTTTTGGCAGGCTCAGATTCAAACCTGCCAGCTCCGGTGTATGTGGCTGGCACCCTAGCTGCTGAGCTATAAGCACCGAGCTGAACACACCTTTTTTCTTGCTGCCCATCACAAGGATGCTGCAGCACTCTGTAAGTTCCCCTATTAAGTGCTTTGGACTGATCACCCTCAAGTTAGTGCTTCTTTTTTTTTTTTTTTTTTGTAGCGACAGAGTCTCACTTTATTGCCCTGGGTAGAGTGTCGTGGCGTCACACAGCTCACAGCAACCTCCAACTCCTGGGCTTAGGCGATTCTCTTGCCTCCCCAGTAGCTGGGACTACAGGTGCCTGCCGAGTTAGTGCTTCTTTCTCTAGAATCTCAACCAGCACCATCACAGGACAGAATATGGTCCTTATGTGAACTCCCCTGGCATTGCTTTTGGGGTGATTTCAGTTGGTTCTGTAGGACCAAATGACAAGAAAACATACCAATTACCAATTCATTCTCAGTGTAATAGCCTCTAGTTTTGAGAATACATTTAATAGCCAAATACCTTGTTTTCCTGTGTTCTAAAAGAGAGTTTTTTTTTATCACAAGCCAAGTCCATAGTAGCCCAAGTAAGGACATTCACCTAAGGGGCAGCTGAAATAAATTACTGCTCTTTTAATTATGTTTATAAAAGAAAGCACAAAGGCTAAATTTGTCAAGCCATAAATCTGAGGAAGGTAAAAATTTAGAGCATTTCATCTATCCTTTTTTGTGACACACATCCAAGAACTTTGCTTGAGAAAAGACCTCTAATTATGAGACAGAGTGTGACAGCATGTGAGCATGATTATGGGAGCTTATAAAATCACTGAAGGCCTCAGCAAGAAATAGAGTTTTTTAAGGTAAGATGTAATATTAAAATACTTGCACAAGCATTGCTATAAAGACTACAATGTCATGCTGTGGGGACTGAACTCCTGTGACTATTAGGTGACCAATGACAGTCTAATCTGGGAATACTAAAGGAAGTTTAGGATCAATAAATAAGTGGTAAGGGCGGCGCCTGTGGCTCAAAGTAGTAGTGCTCCGGCCCCATATACCAAAGGTGGCAGGTTCAAACCCAGCCCTGGCAAAAAACTGCAAAAAAAAAAAGCTTCTCATTGGGCAGTGCCTGTGGCTCAGCGAGTAGGGCGCCGGCCCCATATACCGAAGGTGGCAGGTTCAAACCCGGCCTCGGCCAAACTGCAAAAACAAGAATAGATGGGCCTTGTGGCGGGCACCTGTAGTCCCAGCTACTCGGGAGGCTGAGGCAAGAGAATTGCCTAAGCCCAGGAGTTGGAGGTTGCTGTGAGCTGTGTGACGCCACGGCACTCTACCGAGGGCGATAAAGTGAGACTTTGTCTCTACAAAAATAAATAAATAAATAAATAAGTGGTAGCTTATGAAAACACAGTACTACCAGCAGAGGGCGGGAAGGACACGGCATGTGCCTGGTCCCTGGCCAGTTCCCGGTATCACTCTTAACCATTTTGAACAACTGGATCAAGAGGACTATTTGGATAGTTTGGACAGGAGTGAAATCCTTTTCCAATTAAGGCATTTATCTTCCCTTCTAAGTTCTAATTTCACCAATGCCAGTTATGCAGATCATAATTAAAAGCCTCAGATGCTGGCTCAGTGCCTGTGGCTCAACGGGCTAAGGCGCAACCTGAGCTGGCAGGTTCGAATCCAGCCCGGGCCCGCCAAACAACAATGATGGTTGCAACCAAAAAATGGCCGGGCGTTGTGGCAGGCGCCTGTGGTCCCAGCTACTTGGGAGGCAGAGACAGGAGACTCGCTTGAGACCAGGAATTGGAGGTTGCTATGAGCTGTGATGCCATGGCACTCTATCCAGGGTGACAGCTTGAGGCTGTGTCTCAAAAAAAAAAAAAGTCTCAAATGCTTTGGGCAGCACTTCCAGCTGGAGTCAAGCATGAAAGTCAGCA